>JAQJVL010001786.1:90927-145400 GCA_035578905.1 Stictocephala bisonia
TAAATAGTAAATCTTAAACATGATTTGAAGGTTTTACCAAGTTAGGTTACATATAGGCCTAGTACTAGGCTAGCCTACATACGACAACTGCAGCCTCAAAGACGTATCTGTGAATTTGCCAAAGAAAATGGACCATCATGATATGTTTGCCTCCACACTGTACACACCGTATGCAGCCCTGGATGTTACGTTTTTTGGACCTCTGAAAACGTTTTATAATCAGGAGATCCAAAAATGGCTCCGGAATCGCCCTGGCAGAGTAATTACAACATATCAAGTTTGCTCCATTTTTACTGCGGCTTATAGAAGTCAGTCATTGTAGTAAATTCAGAGAGAGAGTTTTTGTATACTAAATAACAGAGGTATTGAAATAACTATCATTCACTAAGAATAGCACACACTATCCTTTTGAAGGTGGTAGTAGAACTGCCAAAGAAGTCAATCCTGTCTCCCATCTAAGAACCTGTGCGCTGAAGTCTCAAGAGGCCAGTATTGTATGCAAAGTAGGTGGGAGCAAACTGGCATCGAAGAGTCCCAGAACGAGTTCCTCTTGGGACAGCAAAATAAGTCTGGCTGAGAAGGGTAGGGCAATCCAAAAATCCATTCATCAGCTTGTAAAGGAAGAGAAGGTCAAATATGGCGTCTGATATGGTGTGGTTGAATGTTTAGTTCCTGCTCTACCTCCTGGATTGGAGTTTCCAAGTAGTCATAACCAAGTCTAGGACCAATCATCCTTATAAAATGATCTTAAATCTGTGACAGCATGCCAATAAGACCTAACTGATAAGGAGGCCATATGACAGAGCCACACTCCAATAATAGGCGAACAAGTGACTTATAAAGCACAACAAGAGAAAGAGGATTCTTAAAGCCTTTGGTAGTTCTGAAAATGAAGCCCAGGAGGGAATATTCCCTTGCAGTTCCGTGAGCAATGTGCTATAAGGACTTAGGGAAGGAGTCGTGATAACACCCAGGTCCTTGACCTTAGAAAGCTTTTCCAAGACAGTATTGTCGATGATGTAATCAAAGTTGAGGCAGTGCGTTCCCGGTCTGAAAGTAACAACATGACATTTTGCAGTATTAAGTACCATAGCATTTCTCTGGCACCAGTTAACAACATTACCAAGTGTTCTCTGCAGAGAATCATGTTGAAGTGCAAATCAAATTTCAGCGTACAACTTGATATCATCAGCAAACATAAAAAAATTGAATTCAATAATCAGGCTGATATAATTTATAAAAATATTAAAGAGAAGGGGCCCTAAATGTGACCCTTGATGTTCACCAGATAAAATAGGAAAGGGCAGTGAGCAGTCTCTTTCACATTTAATAGTGAGATATCTGTCATATAGATATCTCACTTTTTCTCTTTTTCTAGCCATATAGATATCAGCTCTTTTTCTAGCCATTTCAAAAGACCTCCACCAACACCATACACTGCCAGCTTAGCAATCAGACGACGGTGATTTACCTTATCGAATGCCCAGGACCGGATTTAGCATTTTGGCGCCCCTAGGCCCAACAGTTTTTTCCACCCCTAGGTCTGCTTAAAGTTACTTTTCTAAAAATCTTTATTAAAAAGTTATATCAAGCTTATATGTTAATTGCTTAAACACCACTCCACGATGGAATTTCATCAATGCAATTTTTTTATGAATTTACTTGGTTGTGAGCTTAGCAAAATACCGTTAATGTATTAACAAAACATTGGTTAATAAATTTGTTTTGTTCAAGTTAGTCATTCAATTGAACAATTTCAGATTACTGTACAAATTACATCGCATTATGATGTTTAAATGATTTTTAAACTAAGTATGCTGCAGGGGCTGCTGAGATGAATTTATTATTGTTAACAGTTTTGAAATATTTAGACCTTTTTTGTAGCAACTATTAAACTATTGTCCTCACTATCCATTGTAGCCGAGTTACAGCTCTCGACATCTGCTCTAGAAGTGCGTTAGTCCGTTGACGTCTGCCGTCCCGCCGTAGTGCAGGATTTATTAATCTAAACACTTGTTACAATAGTAAATTTTAATGAAAGAGATGGTAAGAATATTGTAGAATGCGCTAAAAATAAAATATTAACCAAAGTATATTTGGCTATTAAAGTAGTTAAATTTATATTCAAGTGAAGGGAGGGGCCACATGCTAAACTTTGCCCCGGGCCACCAAAAGTGTCTGGGCGGCCCTGGATGCGTAAAGCTCGACGACATCCACGAGGTTGATGCATAATAGTGAACAATAGTTTAAACTTTACCAACAATTATTTGTTCCAATGAACTTCAAAATCAGAATGATTTCTTAGCCTAATTATTTTAATCAATTCAAAAAATATGTTGAGTTAAGGTTATTTATTTCCTTTCTAGATTTAAAAAAAAATGGTTTTCTCTCGGCCGTGCGCCTCCTTAGAGTTGCGCCCATAGGCCCGGGCCTATTGGGAAATCCGGCCCTGTGAATGCCTTGGAGAAGTCAAAGTAGATGCAGTCAACTTGGTTATTATTTGAGAATGCTGACATTATAACTTCTAAAAGACTAGAAGATAATAAATGGTTGAACGTCCCTGCATAAAACCGTTCTGTTCATTTACTAAGTATTTCTTCAGGTGAAATATAGAGAATACAGCACAACACTCTCAAAAACCTTAACCAGAGTAGCATCAGATCTGTTACCAGACTTGAAAATTGGAAACACAAAACCATTCTTAAGGATTGAGGGGAAAATTCCTTTCTCAAGAAGAGCATGAAAAAAGATGGCCAGTTGCGGAGAAAGCACAGGAGCACAGTGCTTCAGTACTAGTGGGGGAATATGGTCAGAGCCAGAACCCTTGCAAGGATCAAGGTCCTCCAATCTTTTGCAGATATCCGTTGCAGTCACAAATCAGCTAGAGATCGTCCCAGCCATAAGCAAGGACAGGCACAAGCAACATGTCATTGCAAAAAGTGTGCTCTTGTCATCAGTTGTGAGTGCTACTGAAGTGTTGTAGAAGAGGCTTGATGGAATACCGGGCGTAGATTTAAGGTTATTAATATGCGACCAGTAAGACTTTATA
The DNA here is from genome assembly GCA_035578905.1 of Stictocephala bisonia. NCBI lineage: Eukaryota > Metazoa > Arthropoda > Insecta > Hemiptera > Membracidae > Stictocephala > Stictocephala bisonia. The sequence continues at coordinate 93,977 of JAQJVL010001786.1, forward strand.
TTATTTGGAATGTTCCCCTCGATCGTAGCTTTGTAATTATCTTGACGCTCCGCATCTACTTCTCAACATCTGAAAGCCGTCAAGGTCATGAGGATTTCCAGATTCCTTATATAAACGGTGTGCAGTTTTTTTCCCAATGACCAAATCTCTCAAATCCGTAGAAAACCATTTTGGGAATTTTGCACGCGTGATCTTCTTCATTAGAGTAAAACGTTCAATCAAGTGTTTAAGATATTCGGCAAAGTTGTTAAAGTGTTCACGTGGATTTTGTAATCCATTAGACGAAGGTAGATGTACATTTTGAAGCTCATGAACAATTCTATCAAGATTACATTTATTAAAATCCAAAACATATTTGGCAGTCTAGCAAACTTCGGCACCACCCAATGGGAGCGTGAAAGATAAAGCAGGATGATGTCTATCTTCTGGAAGAAGAATATAAACAGCCTTAGTAACTTCAAGAAAATGAACATATTAGAAGGTTAGATCAAGGACAACCCCACGGTAAGTGAAAACTGTATTGAGTTGTTTCATGTTAAAATAAGCTGCCATATTCATAATTGTGCGTTAGGGTAATGTTTCCGTAGCTTCATCAGAGTGCGACCAATCCACGTCAGGCAGAGATCATCAAAGTTGTCGGACACGGCCATAATCCCATCAACGACGTCACAGTATTCAATATAAGAAGCATAAACACAATATGCAAGATAAACACAACCTACAAGAGTGGTTGAGTAGCACAGACAAAAGCACATTCAGTTTTACTATTATCAGGAGTGACATTGTGAACACTTATTGCGTACAGCAATGAGAAAACCACCCCCAGAGGTTTTATTGCTAGTAGGCGATAGATGTTGAAGTCCACAAGTGCCAGTTCAGCATCACTAATACCCGGCGTAAGGTTGGTTTCTACTAGGGCAATACAGTAATACCATCAGCGGACGTGGCCACAGTTCTGAACAAGGTCATAAATGTTACTTCTTAAACCATTCACATTTTGAAAATAGCATTCAAAATGTGTCTATCGCTGATAGCACTTATGCGTATTTTGAATGTTCGGCAATTGGTGGGATATTGTCCTTGTATACAATTGTCAGGTCCTTTTCTGCTCCTGCAACGCGTTTAAGTTCAAACTTAAGTGTCCGATAGTACTTCATTTCTTGTGAGGTTCTCTATCTGGGAACCTTAATTGAGGAGAAACGCTGATCGATTAATGCAGCAGCATCAATTGAAAAGTTTTAATAAAGTCATTTACAGTCATGATGTACAACAAACCATGTATATAAACTTGTAAATGGTATTTTGTTGGACAGCTTTCTGATATAAACAGGATTGTGTAAAACTTTACATCATTGATACTTATATAAACAGGATTGTGTAAAATTTTACATCATTGATACTTATATAAACAGGATTGTGTAAAACTTTACATCATTGATACTTATTTGGGGGAACTTGGAACAAATTTACTTGTAGTTGCGTAATTTTACTTTTATTTCCTACTTTGTCATATTATTTTGCATGTTTAATTTTCAAGTCATAAAGTTATTCAACTTGATCAAATAATCAGAGTATTCTAACAAATAAATGTACTTTTAGAACACATCTAAAAAGTTACACTTCCATTTATATTATCACACGGTTCAAACTCATAAAAAATATAAATGATTAAAAATCTACAAATAAAAATAAATAAATTCACATTACTTTTTAGCGTAATCTTATAAAGATTTTGTTTGTAAGAAAACAAAAAAGGAATTACTATTTTCTGATAATATTTAATATTTCTATGGAAATGTTACTAAATCCTTACAAAACTGCATTTTTGCAGACTCTTGGGTAGTCACATGCAGACATTTCTGGCACTTTCAGGTTCAACTTGTGAAAATGTCTGGCTCTCAAAATGTCTGGCTCTCAAAATGTCTGGCTCTCAAAAGGTTTTAATTAGTTATTGAGATTACTTGTTTAATAAGCTGTTGTCGGCGCAGAAAGTATGCGCACCTGAGTTTGAAGGAACTAATAGGCCTATAAAAACTCGACTCATAGAATTGTTTTCCTTGTTTAATTTTGCGTTGTGACGTCAATTTCAAAATTGTATTATAAGTTTTAGTAATTTTTATTTAATTTAGAACAAAAAGTGCCGGAATTTTAATTACTTTTCACTGTACATATAATTTATATCGTTATTACTAAAAAAAACTCGTCAATGATTTGCATTTATATTTTAATACATGGTTGATAGGAATGTTTCCTATAAGTTTTATAAATTTTGGAATTATATAATTTTAAGAAAAAAAGTGGTTATCAATTACCTGAAACAATGTTTTCTTGGCTTCTAGAGGTCGTAAAATTAATTATTTGGTTTTGTTTTAATCCTTTTTACATATTATTTACTTACGATATATCATTTTCATATGTGTAAGTAAATGCAGTGAATTTAAATCCATTTAAATCAACTTAAAATAACTTTAAATTTGTAAATTTAAATTGATTTAAATCAATATACGAGAAATCGCTGCATTTCTTACACACATGAAAATGACGACGTATCGTAACTAAAAAGGATTACAACAAGGCTAAATAATTGTTTCTACGACCGCTAGAAACCAAGAAAACAATGTAATTGATAAGAACTTGTTTCACTGAAAACATAACATTCTAAAATTTATAAAACTTACATTCTTATCAACCGCGCATTAGAATATAATTGCAATTCATGGACGAGTTTTTAAGTAATAACTGTGTAAATTTGATGTACAGTTAAAACTAGTTTAAATTCTGGTACTTTTTTTGTTCCAACTACAATTAGTAGAACTCATAATAACAGTTTGAAATTAGTATGTCAAACGCAAGATTACACAAGAAAAACAATAGTATGATTGGAGTTTTCATAGGCTTATTAGTTTCTCAGAAAACAACCTTCAAACCTGGGTGCACTTACTTTATGCGCCGACAGTAGTTTGTTGTAGTTTTTCATAATGTTTATTGAGAACGGGATTTCGTAGACCCAATGATACCAGGAAGATGTGAAATGATTATGAAGACACATTTACACTGAAAATAACTGATTTTAACTGATAATAAGATAGTCTGGTTATTATTGTTTTTATTTAATTTATCACTTTGTTTTCAGATGTTTTTCAAACGTATTACTCGTATTTTTATAATTAACTATAAATCTGTAATTATATTATCTTACTGTGCACCAGTCTGAACTATACAGACTGATGGACAGATGGAAACTAATTTTTTACTTATTAAAAGATTAATGAAAAGAATAAGTTGAATTCGTACACGGTACTTTTGGATGTTATAAATTGTAGAGTAAAATATTACAATATTTTCATTGAGTTTCTTTAAATTGTACTTACTTTTGATTTTTTCTAGAAGCTTCACATATACTGTAAACAAAATAATAATAACTTAGTGGCATACAAACCAGCCTAGCAAAGATTTTTTTATATATTATAATTTTTATGTTAGTTTTTCTTTTTCGTTTTTATGTTAGTTTAAAGTTCAGTCATATGTTTGTCACTAATGCGGCAACATTTCATTTAGGGCCTTGCGCCCAACAAATGTAGCTCGCAACTTGTAAGAATCGATCATCATACGAATAAAAAATGTATGACTAAAATATGTATTTTGTTTGTTAGTAACAGTTTTAATGTAATGTAAAAATCGTGAAATATGTATAGTTAATTGAGTAACCTAACACATACACATGTACTATATTTTACATTGTTATACATGGTTCTATATAGAACAAATTTCACGACTTTGATAGGTGTAGTGACGTTGCCCCTTCCATTTACTCCGAAGGGGTCAACGGAATCTAGATTGGAACTCGATCCCATTGGTTCCACTATTAAATACTTTCAACCCATCGGAAAACATACCACTAAATTCATGTTAACAGGCTTGTTATGTTCCAAAGGCATGTGGAATTGTTTGAAGAAGCCACACGGTTAGTTTCATCAAAATTTGACTGGGATTGACTGGAAAGGGGCCCAATGGTATCTTAGAGAATTTCTCGAGCAATAGGGGAATTGCAACTTTTCTGGTGAAGTCAACTGTTTCCATGGAGGATGGACAGTCCAGTCCAAAAGTATAGAGGCAAAGCCTAAGGGTTGAATTTGGACATTATTGTGGACCGAAATCGAACTGGTTTGACAGGAGTGTGAATTTGAATGTGGCTGCTGGTACTCTTAATGGGGTGTGAATTTCGATACGCCCGTAATTATGTGATCCATTGTTTGGATAGACTCCCTGCAATCACATGACTAATTAATGTCTATCCCCACTTATATTTCCAGTTGTTACATCTGCCCACGTCAATTCGGAAGCGATTCTTCAGTGTCCATTCCCTACGAAGGAGTTTCATGCTACCTACAGGTATTGATGGATCGTTAATAAGGAACTTATTTCGTCCATCAAAACTGTTCCACGCTATGGCCTAGGCAGTATTACGTGAGACATTTGATCTGCTCAACGGGAAAGCAGTACGTAGAGGTTGATTTTGATATTTTAAGAGACCTCTCTGGCGTGGGAGATCCTGTGTAATGGGGAGGTGCGGGGCATTCAAGATCCTGTTGAATTCTTCACGTAGTGCCTGCTGACGTCTTATCTCTGGAGGAGCCATATTGCACAGCACCGGGCTCAAGGTAGTGAAATTGCCACGATAGTTGCACATTTAAGATCTTGTTGAATTCTTCACATAGTGCCTGCTGACGTCTTATCTCTGGAGGAGCCATATTGCACAGCACCGTGCTCAAGGTAGTGAAGTTGCCACGATAGTTGCACATTCAAGATCCTGTTGAATTCTTCACGTAGTACCTGCTGACGTCTTATCTCTGGAGGAGCCATATTGCACAGCACCGGGCTCAAGGTAGTGAAGTTGCCACGATAGTTGCACATTCAAGATCCTGTTAAATTCTTCACGTAGTACCTGCTGACGTCTTATCTCTAGAGGAGCCATATTGCACAGCACTGGGAGCCAAGGTAGTGGAGTTGCCACGATAGTTGCACATTCGCAATTTAGCCATTCGATACGGGAGAACTGTATTCAGCAGCCGAGTAAACCAGTGACAAAGCAGTTGTACACAGTACATGTGCGTTAATTTGTTCCATCAATATGATGTAGTAGGCTACAATTTTTTATCGCATGATGTACTTACTGAACAATTAGTCTGTGCGCGGAAGTGTTGATACTCAGCTGATAGTAACAATAGGCATTTAACAGACAACTGCTTGAGTAGGGTAATGTTTTCATAAAAGAGCCCCCTCCTCACCTATGTCCAGCTGTGACTGGCCATGAGCACAGACTAATTATTCAGTCAGTAGATTGATAGGAATTGAAAACCTAAGTAGAGCATGTTGAGTAATGCATGTGACTGGTTTGCAGCTAACAGTTCTGTTTTGAATAAAGATAAGACAAGAAATGTTGTATTTTGTTCTAGAACAGTAGGCCTACCTGATTTAGTTGACGCTAAGCATAATGTTACTAGACACTAGATTATCACGGGCTGTGCTCATTGATAACCTTACTATTAGATTGTCGTAAATTGCATATTTAATGTCTAGGCTAACATATTATGTCCGTTTTACTTATGTTAAGTCACTTTATTATGCTTTATTTCAATCAATAAGTAGTGTTTAGTAACAGCTGTATCTATTCATGTACAGTAGTAATGACTCACCCACCCACCCTTACACGTAAAGTGGTACTGACAAAACCACCCACTTTTACACGAATGATAGTATTGATTTTTACACATCATATGGTGTATAATTTTTTATGGGATTTCCTCCAAGATAAATGAAATTTCGTTATTAAAGAAAAGGGTAGTGAGGATTTCATCTGTGGTTAGTATTTACATTTTCCAAGAAATACTTTTTATACGTAAAAATGAGGAGAGATTCAATTGCAGAAAAGTCATACACGACACAGACGAGGTACACAGCACAGAAGAGGTACACGACACAGACGACGTACACGGCACAGCGAGGTACACGCCACAGACGAGGTACACGACACAGACGAGGTACACGGCACAGACGAGGTACACGACACAGAAGAGGTATACGGCACAGCGAGGTACACGGCACAGACGAGGTACACGACACAGGCGACGTACACGGCACAGCGAAGTACACGGCACAGCGAGGTACACGGCACAGGCGATTTGTTCATGTAGAATGTTTCTGACGCATCTAAGTATAGATTTTTTAAAACTTGTTTTAGAACTTCAAATTTGGAAAAGTTATTTCCTTTTTCTAGTGCATGTTTCGCCATTGTTGATTTTTAACACTGTCCATACTTAAAATTTACTCTGTATTCTGTGAATCTTGTTTTAAGTTTTCTTTATGTCTGGCCAATATACACTTTATCACAATGATCACAATTAATTTTATATATTCCATATTTATCTTCTTTATTTGTTTTTGATTTGGGTTTTCCAATAGGTTTTTTTTATTTTATGACTTATTCTAAACGATAAATTTATATTATGTTTATTTAAATATCTTCTTTGCTTTCTCAGAATACTCATTGTAACATGCAGATTTCCAAATAAGTTTTTATTTAGGATCAAGTGGTGTTAAAGTTTTTATTTTATTTTTATTGTTCGATACTGTCTTCTTTTTAATGATACTTTCAACTAATTGAGCTGGCTATTCATTGACGAGCAATTTCTTTTATCAACAAAATAATTTTTAAGTTGTGAACGTTCATTGTATGTTAATTTGAACTTTTAGGCATGCTATATTAGTTTCAACAAAATACTATAAATGTATTAAAGCAAATTTTACGGATCATGGATGTAATGTCTCTCAGATCAACAAACTTGTCTTAATTATCGACCAGATTTTTGAGCAACATTGGAACGGAGTCAGATTGGAAGGCTGCATGACAGGCGTGTTCTTCCGCGGGAGTACGTTCTTGAAAGCGATTTCGTAAAAGACAATATGCATAACAGATGGACCTATATAGAATCGAATGATTGATTAATATACCCATTACATAACATCGTAATTTGGACCAACTTAAAAATTGTACAGTTTAAAAGTAATTAAATTACTGTACCATAATTTACTAAATTAGTTACCAAGTATGCACAAAAACAGCTATTACAAAAAACAGTAATAAATAGAAGCCAACTTTAAATTTAAAAGTTGTGGAGAATCTTATGCTTTATAAAACTACGGCTTCAGAATACAAATTCGATCATTCAGAAAAAATAGAACCAAAAATAGATATTTACTCCGTACGTCGAAATGCAGGGCTTTGACTTTTGTATCGCAGTCCTCTGGGCTGTCATTCATGTCCTGTTTTGATATTTTTGTAATTTCGTTCTCTATCATTATTATTTTTGTATCAAATTATAAGGCTTTCTATTGTTAATGTTTTGCCGTAGAATGTATGCATCTGACTGATATGTGATGCATACATACGCCGGTCGTCAACATATGGGTGAATATGGATTTCGAATGAGTGTAGATGAGCGAATGTAGTTTTTGTTACAATCTAAGGCCGACTACTCCTTAGAAAGTTTCATTAATTAGTAGCTCAATGACAAATGAATAGCCGGTGGTTATCAGCTGATCCCTTTAAAAAATTGTTTATGATTCTGATTGGAATTTAATTGAACCCCTTTAGCTTATGAAGCTGGGCTTTTAAACAACTACGCTGACGCTACCGAATTGCTGTAGGCCTATGTGATCTATCGGTCTATATTATTAAGTATGCTATGTTGGGGAAAAAAATTATAACTAGATATCTTATTGTTTTGTGAAGCTAATTAGAGTTAATTCACTATTCATTTTACGTCATGTTACAACTTTCATGCCCATTATTCATTATTTTTATATGATCTCATAAAACTGGAAACTGAATTTTCAACTACATGATACAATAAAATTAAAACGTAAGTTGAGTGGAATAATGTAATCTCATTGAGAGACTGTCAACTCTCATGAGGGAAGTCCTGAATAGAGGACGACCGAAAGTATCGACCGGTGGCCATATTTGACTAGACGGGGCGGGGGTAGCGACCAGGGTGGCTCGATCGACCGTCAGGCTGCCAACTGAAGCACGCTTCGCTCGTTTTAACGCCGTCATATTGGTAACTCTCCCGCCAGTTCGGAATATGAGTTCACGGTGAACTGTAAAGTGTTATTGCTTTTGTGTTGTGAATTGCTTGGTAATTATTGTATGATTAGTTAGTATTTTACGTAACTTGTTTTAAATTTACTTTGAAATTTCCACCATATTATCAGTGGATGGTTGTTTTTGATCCATATTTCAATATTCCAAGTGATGCGCAATTCGTAGCGTTCTAGATTAGTCCAGATCAAAATTTTAAATCTTGTTCTCAGTTTCCTTTTTTTGTTCCAGCCATATTGAATATAAGTGAATTATGTAACATTTGAATAACTAGCCCCAAACCTATAATTTTTATATTTTACCCCTTAGTTGCCATGACATTTTATGAAGTGGAAGTTTACGGTCGGGAGCCACGCGAATTCTACGCGACCCATCTTAGTTTTAACGCCCAGATAGAAGTCTTTAAGTCTCCTTCACATCGTGCGGTCAGTGATTTTTTTAGATTTTTAGATTAGTTCAATTTATGGATATCGAAGCATTTTTGTCAAATTGAAACCCCCAAACATAAGTTATGTCGCACTAACCCGACCTGTTTAATAAGTCAAATAAAGTCAAAAATATGTTTTTAACACACTTTTAGTAAACACATAGATGAATGTGTACATAAACCTAATATGTAATTTTAATTATTAATAATTAATAAACAACAAATAATTAATAAACAATAAAAATAAACAATTGTTTAAATACTCTATATATATATATATATATATATATATATATATATATATATATATATATATATATATATATATTGTAATAGTCGATGACCAGCCACTGTGCCACACCAGAATAATCGTCGCCTAGTAAAACGCATGAACGTCACAATTAGGTAATTGTGTTGTAAAACAATTATCTAATTATGGTTTTCACCCATATCAAAATTGAGTGTAATTTCAATTGACCTGATAGTATAACATATCATGTAGTATATAAACTATTTTCACATGAACACTTTTAATAATATTTCTTTTATTAATAGTGATTTCCAGAGTTAAATTCCAGATAAAACTTTTGTCAGATTGTATCGATTACCCACACGTCAAATCAAGGATGACAATATATCAGGCATCAATACAAATAATATACAGTTTGGTATTTTAAAATGGTTAAATCTCAGTTGATTGTAATGTTACTGTTGGAGCTACTGAAAATACGAAGTTAAAAATGTGTACATGGAATGTGGATCAGTTCGTCTTACAGATGGACAGTCGAAAACTTAGTGTAGCTGATCCGTAATCACTGTTAACAGGTCAAGAACAGAATTTTTAAATATACTACAATGACCCTAGTAAATATTCGGTTGAAATTATCGCGTAATTATTGTAGTTCTAATCCTAACTTCTACGTGGTATGCATTTTAGCTATTCAGTTTTTTCGAATAAAACAATTTTTTATTTAATTTTTAAATCTATTACATTTAGAATATTTGTATTTTTCATACACTGTTCTTATTCAGTTTTTGGTGCACTTACGAGTTATGTAAAGTCTAAACTAAGAACAACAGTTTTCTATTTTGTTTATAAATAAAGTGATTAATAAATTTCTTGTAGTTATCAATGGCCACTAGGTCCAACTGCAGTTGAGATAATGTATATTTCTCCACATTTTCCCTTGCTCCGTTCTGCCGGACTTGCGATGTTTCAGTCCGAGTGTACACGAATCGAGTATAATTTTGGTACTCAGTCCAAGCGCATTCGTACATACGATCGGATGGCAGGGTTGATATGACGGACTGTGCTCGGACTGATGCCAGACTGTTTGAATAAAATATAATGAAATCTAGTGTTCTTAAAACAATGGTTGAAATGATACTGAGAAGAGGTATAGCTGCTGTTGTATTAGACTACAACCATTATAGAATACAGTTTTCGAAAAACATAAACTTAACCTAAACGTAACGATTGAAATAGCGTAACCGTAAATAAAAAAAAAAAAAAAAAAAAAAAAAAAACAATTTGGATCACTCGTATACGAATAAGTAGAGCGCTGGCCGACTTCACTCCTACATGTGTTTACACGTTACGAGTGGCATCCGAGTGATACGCGCGCAACATCCCGAGTTCGATCAGACCGAGTACACTCATCTCATGTCAACCCGGCTTAACCCTCGTCAAAACTGGGATTCGGAATTTCAATCTGAGTTGTAAAACTGTCAGAGAAAATATTCTACCTCCTCAGGGACCGGAATTTAAGTGGGAGGAATTCACTCAGACTGAAACTCCGCCCCGTGCGCGAGAAACCATTATTCTGAAAAAATATTAGGTAACATTTTATCTTGGAACTGTTTATTATAAAAGGAATAAATAGTATAAATAAAGTTTAACATTTATTGGAATAATTGATTACTTATATAGATTTTAAAATACTGTAGTAATATTTTGTTTATAATAATATAATAAAAATATAATATAATATTAAAATCATATAATATATTAATTGATTAAACCATATACAATTATTTTAGTGCTTTTCCTATTGTTTTCTTTTTTCCTGGCACAAAAATCACAACAAAGATGGCCCATCCAAAATCAGCACAAATTAAGAGAGAGCATAAAATAAAAAACACACTTCTTCGTTTTGATCGTCTGAACGAGTTCTGTGCAGCACAGGCACTTGAAGTCATTATCTTATAAGAAATACATATAAATTACATTATCGCATCCTAATTTGGGGTGCCCCAAATTAGGATGCGATAATGTGCCAAAACATGTTAAATTGTACATTAAATTTTATTACTGTCGGTTAAAGAGGATGAGTAAAAGTGTGGAAGCTACTGTTCGATTCAAAAGCAATGTACTCGAGTTTGAACCTCTGCTAAAAAATAAATACTGATCTGATTTTGATGTGTTGTACTCCAATATTTAGCTTATTTAATTATACGTAATATAATATAACTTAAATGTTTTTTGAGGACTTTAAGAGTATTTTTATATCGAGTAGAACACAAAAAACACGAAATTTTAGCACTTTTGGAGTAAAGATCAACTTAAACAATTTCTAAAACAAAAACTACTAAAGATAAGTAAGTGAAACTTTTAACACGTGTGATGAAGATTGTTATTTGTAGTCTGTCCTAATTATAGAATTCTTACTTTTTTACCAAATATGTTGTGATATTTGTAAGCCCTTGCAATCTTAAAAATGGCTAATCATAGAAAATAAAGTAAGATTATAAAACAGTAAGTGTCATAAAAAATCTTGCGATTTTATATCACATGATAATTCAACAGACATTAATGTGCCGTAAATCGGGAGACCGGGCGGACCACCGGGTGCGGTGTTGCCACTTCATGCAGCTGGACTTCCACCCTGTATTAGGGGCCTTATTAGCTATAAATGACAGATTGACATGTTACAGCTAAAGACTGATGAATAACTCACAGTTACTAGAAATGTCATAAGTACATCCTTCAAATCACCAATAGCGCGTGGTGGTTCTCATTTTCACGTTACATTAAGCTTGATACATGTGATACAATTATGAAATCTACATAATTGTAAATACTATAAATAAGTTATTTTTTTATTTGACAATCTTTTTATAGCTATAACATTTTTAAACCTGCCGTTGGAGGTCCAAAGCCCTCATGAGAAAAGGTGATGGAAAATGGTTTAAATTTATATAGAAAACATGATTGATTGACTGTTCAATACTTCCACAGTAATAAACCTTTCGTACACTGTTTAAATACTTCCAGGTGCACGATTCGGCAACGCCGTATTGCTAAGGGGAAACTGGTTTTGAAGTGCTTGGCCGGGCGAATTACTTACATTATACACATGATCGAACATTGATATCTGATAAATTTTCATGTCAAATAATCTACGATAAAAAATCAAAAGATTTTTATCGCACTTACCGTTTTATAATCTTACTTTATTTTTCAATCCGGTATTTTTGAACTGTTTTGAAAGTTTGTATGATCAGCCATTTTTTAAGATTGCAAGTGTTAACAAAAAATTACAACAGAACATTTTGTAAAAGATTAGAAATTCTAGAATTTGTATAGACTACAAAAACAACCTTCTTCACATGTGGGTATGACTTATCTTTGGTAGTTTTTGTTTAAAAAAATTTTTAAGTTGAGCTTTACTCCAAAATAACTAAAATTTCGTTTTTTTGTATTCTTCTCACTATAAAAAATTCTTAAAGTCCTAAAAAAATATACGTTATATTACTTACGTAGTATTAAATAAGCTAAATTTTGGTGTACAACACAATGAAATCGGATGAGTATTTATTTTGTAGCAGAGGTTCAAACTCGAGTACATTGCTTTTTGAATCCGACAGTAGTTACAACTGGGGTCTGTTTCAGAAGAGGACCCCCACGCTTGGTTAGGTTAGGTTAGGTTAGGTTAGGTTAGGTTAGGTTAGGTTAGGTTAGGTTAGGTTAGGTTAGGTTATAGTAAATTTTTCAAGCGTGGGGGTCCTCTTCTGAAACAGACCCTACAACTGCACTCATAATGAATGAAACTAATAATTATGATAAATATATTTACCGTTTACAAAATATAACTTATGTATATTAGCAAGAACCAGTAATAATGTTTTCATTACACCCAAAAACTACACCGATAGTTCAGGCGGAAACACTTACTCTATCTAGACAATGAAACTCAACTGTATACCCTCATACAAGCAATACTATTTACGATAGGCTTCAGCACATGTCGGAAACGAGAAACGTAACTACCCCAAATTAGAAACATACCACAAATTAGGTGGACTTACACTATACCTAATCCAAAATGAATACGAAAATTTACATCTTAGAATGCAACATCTCATCATGTTTTTTAATTCCTCATAATAACATTTTGTACGACGTGATGATTCCTCTCTAAACGTTAATCTTTACAATCACAGTAGGCCTAACTCCAGCGTTAACCCTCATGTTTTAAGGGTTGCTCAGTAATCATAACATGATCTTTGAAACGCACATTCCTCAAACAACATACAGTGTCAAACGAGAAGAGTTGGTCCACAGTTGCATTATAACTGTTGTTGGTAATGAACGAACACACGCAAAACTAAAAACAATTAACTGCCAACAGACCAACTCCATGTACACTGCAACTTTATGACATAAAATAAACATGCATTAATAAGCCTCCAATATGGATTTATTCCCATAGCAGCAATGTTAACATTGAAACCAGATAGTTTGATTGTTATCGTCCAAATGTTGTGAATGAGGTGTCATTTTAAACGTAACAAGAACACAGTGCCTACTGCTTTTGAAAGCTATATTTCTAATATACATCGTAGTTCGTCTGAAAAAAGAGTGAAATTAAAATGTGTTACTTTGAACATTTGTATACATTTTTTCCACTTATTTATTCCATTTTGTTTGGCTACATAATATACATGAGAAAGTTCGATTTTTTTATAATCATTTACTTGGTGTTAAATATGGTTATATAACAATTAAACAATCATTACTTTAAACATAAAATTGAGGGTAAAACTGCTGCCCCAGATCGAGGAGGTGACAAAAATATATTAAGATCGTTATATTTATTTTGAAGTTAGAGAAACACTACACGTTTATTACATTATAGTTCGAATATACATAATTATAGAAATTAACTTAATACATGTCCTCGAAATAAAAATATACATGGGCATGAAAAAAATAAATTCGAATCAACTGAAAATTATACAATGTAAATACTCAACAACACAAAAAAAAAACATGATGCATGGCTATTAAATTATACAATAAATTGCCTTGTAATTTAAGAAATCTAGAAGTGAAACAATTAAAAAAAATTATATGCAACTATTTATTATAAGAATGTTTATACGAAATTGAAGACTTATTTAAAATTCAAGTATAATTTATTTGTACATTTTACTCAACTTTTATTATATTTTTATATATTATACTATATTATATATTTTAATACCTCATTTGAGGTTTGATGCAATAAAACAATGACTACATTCGCTCATCTACACTTCGAAATCCATATTCGCCCATATCTTGACGATCGGCGTCTTATGAATAAATAAAGATTATTATATTATATTAGGGCTAACAGGGAGTCAAATTATAAAATTAAAATGTGGCGTTTGAGCCATTTTTTTAGTTTAGGTATTATTGTAACTAATATAATACAATGAATTTAATTCAATGAAGCTCAAAATATCATGAAGTAGGTTAGAAGAATTCAATTTTATTGAATGACATTTAAATTGGTCCGTTTATTTTTCACACCTTTAATGTACTTTATAATTGTATTTATTAAATAAACTAGAGACGGTAGATGTCCGTTTACCTAAACGTTACACATTTCCTCCCCATTAATGGACGTTAATTTTAATGTTGATTTTTACATTTATACAATTGCTATCTGTCATTTAGTTATAATTTGGGTTTTTAACTAACTTATATAGATTTATTAGAAACCACATTATGTTTATTATTCGATGAAGCAGTGAGGTTACAACAAATAATCAAAGAATATACTGGTAGATAATTCAAAAGTCGATGTACACGGATAATAGTATAACCTAATAACAACAATAAAGCTAAACTGCCTTAAAAGTTGTAATTAATGTAGCATGTTTTAACATTTGGGCTGAACGAATAAACAATTGAATATTATTATTCTAATTACATACATATTTTTTTATGTAAGTTTAGAGTTATTATTTATAATTTATTAAAGGGAGAAACATACCACACTTTTAAACAAGGACCATGCTGGAAAGGTAAATGAACGCGAATGAAACATGCGTTGAATCACCCACACACTTCCACCGGCTCGCCAAAAACGGTTTACAACTTTACAAGCAGCAGCAGTGACTTTAATACACCAGTTGTATTTTTTATACTGTGACTCTTTTATTTAAATGTCTAGGGTTTAATTCACGAAGAATGTTTATGTTACTGTGTCGTCATCTGAGTGACGAACGTTCTGTCATAGTCTCGAGTGTAGGACAATGGTTGGTATGTCTGGGCCGTGATTGAACACGCTTTGGAGCAGTCAAGTCACGCTTGACAACATAGCCATACATGAATCACGTGATTGCATTCCGTAATAAACTGCATGCCCCATTCCCCTCGCTCTTGAATTCTAATAAATTGCTCTTTCTGAAAATAAGTGGCCTGAGTTAATAACAAAACCACACATGCCTTTAACCACTTTGAAATTAAGTGGTAAAGAGGGCTTTGCAGCTCCAACTTCGCCTCATGTAGCAAAATAAAGATGTTTCTCATATCATATTTTCAGGTCACACATACTCATTCATCCTACTTCATGCATTTCATCATACTTCTCACAACACCAAAATATTGAACCTTCGCGTAATGTCTAAAGTAGTTCAGCGAGACAATTAAGTTCATCTTACTGGGATGATTCAACCGGAGACGGAAATCCCATCGCGGTCAGACAGCTTCGTCGCCCCTCTCCCCCCGGTGAAGTGGCGTTTGAAGCAGACTGAAGAGCGTCTAGATTTCAACTGGTTGAATTATCTTTGTGGAAAAAACCAGACATTAGTGCTTGTTCGCAATCCGGTTCTTAAATCAACAAATTTACAGTAATTCTTTTAAAGCTTTCCTCTAACAATTATCAGTATGAGTTTTCTATTGTAAAATCGTTTTGCAACGAAACATAACTCATAAGATATTTTACAGTGATCTAACGACACTCTGTAGTTTTGGAAGTGGCTCAGTAAGTATTTTGGATATTTTGTATAGTTTCCAGCTTGGAACTATACAAATTGGTAGCTTTTTTAAAATGAAATCAAATTTCTTTATTGTGTCATAGATTCATAATCATACATAATCACTTGTCAATAAATAATTATAATGAGGTAATTAAAAATAAAATAAACATGTCCTGCTAGTTGGTAATAAATTAAAATATTAGCAGCACTTTACAAAATATCATTAACACTAGCTTATCTTTTAATATTCGTTTGAATGTAGTTAGCTTTTGTTCCAGTTTGAGGTTATATGGGAGGTGATTGTGTTCAGTTTAATGCCATTGTAAAATGTGTATTTCGGAGAAAGAGGTTAGTGTTTCTAAAAAGCTAGGTATACTATTGAAGAAGACTCCAGAGTTTAAGCATATAGCATTGATAAACTTTATAAATCACCAGTGACAGATTTAGACTTTTAACGGCCCTACGCAAATCTTCATGTCTGTCTACCCTAGCACCTCACCATGACCCACAACAGGTAGTGCCTACACACGTAGTCTGGCGTTTACCTCTCCATAGATGCCTTATGTCTGCCTGCCCTAGCACCTTACCATGACCCACAAAGGTTAGTGCCTACACACGTAGTCTGGCGTTACCCTCTCCATGGATGCCTCATATCTGCCTGCCCTAGCACCTTACCATGACCCACAAAGTTTAGTGCCTACACACGTAGTCTGGCGTTACCCTCTCCATGGATGCCTTATGTCTGCCTGCCCTAGCACCTTACCATGACCCACAAAGGTTAGTGCCTACACACGTAGTCTGGCGTTACCCTCTCCATGGATGCCTTATGTCTGCCTGCCCTAGCACCTTACCATGACCCACAACAGGTTATGCCTACATACGTAGTCTGGCGTTACCCTCTCCATGGATGCCTCATATCTGCCCGCCCTAGCACCTTACCATGACCCACAAAGGTTAGTGCCTACACACGTAGTCTGGCGTTACCCTCTCCATGGATGCCTCATATCTGCCTGCCCTAGCACCTTACCATGACCCACAAAGTTTAGTGCCTACACACGTAGTCTGGCGTTACCCTCTCCATGGATGCCTTATGTCTGCCTGCCCTAGCACCTTACCATGACCCACAAAGGTTAGTGCCTACACACGTAGTCTGGCGTTACCCTCTCCATGGATGCCTTATGTCTGCCTGCCTTAGCACCTTACCATGACCCACAAAGGTTAGTGCCTACACACGTAGTCTGGCGTTACCCTCTCCATGGATGCCTTATGTCTGCCTGCCCTAGCACCTTACCATGACCCACAACAGGTTATGTCTACATACGTAGTCTGGCGTTACCCTCTCCATGGATGCCTCATATCTGCCTGCCCTAGCGCCTTACCATGACCCACAAAGGTTAGTGCCTACACACGTAGTCTGGCGTTTACCTCTCCATAGATGCCTTATGTCTGCCTGCCCTAGCACCTTACCATGACCCAGAAAGGTTAGTGCCTACACACGTAGTCTGGCGTTTACCTCTCCATAGATGCCTTATGTCTGCCTGTCCTAGCACCTCGCCATGACCCACAACGGATAGTGCCTACACACGTAGTCTGGGGATTACCTCTCCATGGATGCCTTATGTCTGCCTGCCCTAGTATCTCACCATGACCCACAACGGGTAGTGCCTACACTCGTAGTCTGAAGTTTACCTCTCCATAGATGCCTTATGTCTGCCTGTCCTAGCACCTCACCATGACCCACAACCGATAGTGCCTACACACGTAGTCTGGGGATTACCTCTCCATGGATGCCTTATGTCTGCCTGCCCTAGTATCTCACCATGACCCACAACGGGTAGTGCCTACACACGTAATCTGGCGTTACCCTCTCCATGGATGCCTCATATCTGCCGCCTTTGCACCTCATCATGACCCACGCCTCCACACGCCGTCTGACATTTCCCTGTCCATGAATGCCTCATATCTGCCTGCCCTTGTACCTCATGATTCACAAATGGTAATGCCTACCTACGTAGTCTGGCGTTTTCCTCTCCATGGATGCCTCATGTCTGCCTGCCCTTGCACCTCACCAAGACCTACGCCTCCACACGCCGTCTGACATTTCCCTGTCCATGAATGCCTCATATCTGCCTGCCCTTGTACCTCATGATTCACAAATGGTAATGCCTACATACGTAGTCTGGCGTTTCCCTCTCCATGAATACCAACTCCTCATGTCAAAGACTTAACGTACAACAGACTTGCTTCACCCGTCAGCAAAATTCTATTTTAATTTTGTATAATTAATTGTCAATTAAATAGTTCATATCTAAGACGCCGATCTAAGGTGTGGGCGAATATGGGAGATGAATCAATAATTAATGCATCTTTTAAATTATCTGGTAGTCGTGAGGTACCATGGATGCGTGCAGGAACAAGGAATCGTTCATACTTTGTCCTACGTATTGACTGCTTGTGATTGGTCATTTCTCTAAACTGTCATTATGTTTTATTTTTGCTTGTAATTACAACTTGCTTGAACTTAACTACTATTTTAGTCTGATTCACTGTAAATTTCTCTTAAATCGGATAAATATAAGTAATAGTTACTAGAGTTTAGTTTAACTTTTGGAGGGGATTTGGGTTTTTTAAAATGTATATTTATTCAAGAAAAAAAAAACAATAATCTGAAATGTCAAACTATCGCCTCCAGAGTTTATTTTGTGTTCAGAAAAAATCCCGAAAAGGTAGGCTAGTTTAAAAATTTTTTAATGTGGTAACTTTTGTCCTAAAACTATAATATATAACGCTGAATGTTTTCTCATAAGTAGTTATTTCATAAGTATTGGGCAAAGAACAAATATACATCAATTAGTGAGGTTAGGCATTTTAAATTATTAAAAAGTGCTGACAGATTTTAAGACAACTTCAAATTGTTAAGGAAGACGTCAAGAGTAATAGTCAAAAAGGATCTGAATGTTTATGAATCTCCCTTGTCAACTAGAAAGATGGAAGCTGCACTATGCTGCTTAATGGAAAGAATAGCTGGTTTTATTGGGAAGAGCCCAGGATTACCCTTCATGTTATCAAAATCGTTTTCATCACATTAAAGACGTGTAGATTATTAATTTTACGATTACTAGTTGGTACAAAACAGTTTAATTTTCTTGATATTTATTGTACATGGTCTTCTCTTAATATAGTTAATTTTTCAATTGTTTTTACTGTATAGTATACAGTGTATACTATATAAATACTTAGATATAATAGAACTAACCTTAATAAACAATATTAATTGCTGAAATATTTGATTCCTAAATATTATTTTACATTTTTTAAACTAATGTCGCAATTTGTATAGACATTTCAACGGTAAGGTAAACACAAACTGACTAAATCGTAGGGAACGTGGGACCTGTTGTCAGTAGGCCTATTATCAAGGGTACTATGATATTGAATATATTAGAGAGGGCTTCATCATGCATCGAATGTTCGGATAGTAATAATAAGTTGTGATGTAACGTATATAAAAGTAAAATCACAGATAAGAATTTGATTTGCGATCATTCTTGACTTGTGTTGAAATATGGATCAATTTAGATAGAGCCCTGGCATAAAACATCACTGACCTTCCTCTGGTCGATTGTGCGTGTGTACACGTTGATGGTGGACACTCCTGCGAGCCTTAGCTGCTCTATGACGTGTGACTTGTTGCTGAGCCAAGCCTACTACTCGGACTCTTGACGAAAACAGCTGATCGCCACTCAGTTATAACGTGTCTGCATATTTCTCAAACAGCTGGTGATATATTTGCCGGTAAGTTGTATTTTTTCATCATACAGTACAATATAGATGTGATTCAATCCAGCCTAAATCATTATTCTCATAAGCCAGAATAGTTACGGAACTAGTGTTGTTCTAATCAGACGGTTTTACAAATATTATATATTTAGTAAATGTTCAAGAAAAATGTGCATTAATAGTATATTCCATTTTGCTAATTATACTCTATGTAACCCTCTTCGAAACCGAAGAACACTGTTTAGAGATCTTCGCCTGCAGCACAGTTAACTTTCTTGTGAGTACCACACTACCATATAGGCCCTACTAGTAATACTTATGATTGCGGTATATTACTGTTATATGCTGGATGTTTCTGATGTGACTGGATCTTCCATAAGCTTCTTACTTTCTTAGTTAACAGCCCTCATCTCGGGTACACATAGTTCTTGTGCCGGCAATAGGTATCTAACCTTTTCTAAGTTGATACCATTTTTCAAGAACGTTTGAGTGGATTGGCAACAATGGCCACTGAGAATGGTGACAAAACCAAATGGACACAGATTAAATTATCGCCGAATTTGCCAAAAAGAAAGCAAGAACAATGTTTTTAAAGTTTTCAAGTCGAAAACTTAATTTGCCTTTAATTTACGAGTAAGTAAATTTTTAATTTCTTGCAAGCTGACTATTTAGTAGTGTTGTGTTTATTGATATTTAGACTATTTTAGCTTTGGTAGTTTAAATATAATTAGGCTTTAAGATCTAAACATTTTACATTAATATGTAAATTAAGGTAACCCTGACATTTGAGTCTCGTTGCTTATCCCTTAATCTTTAAGTATTTGTATTTATTTGAATTGTGTTTGCGGTTTTTTGTATCCAGAGGAATGTCCCCTATTTCTCAGGGTTTCTATGGGAGGGGGGGGGCGCCGTAATGTTGTTCGCTTACAATAGAACAATGTCTACTTGTCTACAATCGGCCTGATTACGACTAATTAGCTAACCAATAGTATTTTATCACCAGGTGAGTCACTGTTTAGTAAAGTTTTTATGTTTAGTGTCAATTGTGTTTACTTCATTACTTTGCCCTGTAGAAAGGATATTAGGTATGGCACATATTATTATCTGATTTGCAGGAATGTTTTATTTCAATACACCGTAATGATACACAAGTCGTAGTGTCTGCTGATGATTGTATGATCGATGGCAGTCAAGCAAGGACTTGTGTAGTGGGCGGAACCTGGCATGTTTTACACGCATCAGCTGCTTGCTTGGGCTCGACAAGGTTGACGAATAATCAATAGGCTTGTCAAATCAAGGGTTGATTCTGTGTACCCTCGCCAAGGTCGGACGTACCCAATCTCATAAAAACAACTTCCTCGTCATCTGTTTTATACACATAAAACCTTCAGTGTTGTTCCTTGAAGATGTATGAGAGGCATGTTTATCAGTATAGTTTTGATTTTATACGTATTTACTGTTATTAGACCGTGTATTTATTAGTCTATTGAATAATAAAGTCCTCTTCAGTGGATTCTTTTTCCCAAACTAGTGCTCGAGTTGCGACAATTCTCCATCTCGGATAGTCTCTAAGGCAGGAATACTCACTACGTGGCTCTCGGGCCACATGCGGCTTTTAGCACAATTTTTTGAAGCCTTTAAAATTTTTTAGAACTAAAATAATTTATTAAAGTGACAGCCACTTTGGTATTTTTTTAAGCCACAAAATGCTGAGAATACTTCCGTCTTTGTTATACTGCACTATGTACTAAATTAATAGCAGAGAGGCAGGCGGAATGCATGCTAGAAAACATACGATACAACTGTGTGTACTTGTAGCTCTTAGATTATTTTGAGAAAAGGGGAACCCTGATCTAAAGTATACCCAGAGGCAATCAGCTTGCAATTTGTGTAAAAGAGGTATTCCCACAAATACCTCTATCCACTCGCTGGAAAAACCATGGATCTCCTGATCTCATTCCCATGGTGTGCGCTTATTTGCGGCCTGCCCACTTGTAAACCGGATTTTTTCTGACATTTGCGGGATGATATGAACTGACCCCCTAATTATTCGTTAGTTTATGACTTTGGGATCAGAAGGAAGATGGACGGACTACCACTTGCGGCCCAGACTTAGTTTTTCTGACATTGTTAACTTACTATACATTGAAAGTCGTAAATGTCAGATTAATGTATAGTATAGTCAGGTTGGTTGCGGTTAAAAAATCTCTTAATGTGATGGAAGGGAAAAGTGGCTAGACTACCAAAACTGGAAAATGAGCCCTTTGCCAGTTCAATATCAGATTGGCCGAATTTGTATGCTCTCTTTAACATTCTTATTCACAAGAACCAATCTCTCACTAAATCAGAGAAGCTCATTTACCTACGCAGTCTTCGTAAGTGTCATGCTCTCTCTATAATTGAAACCCTAGTGGAGGAAAATTATGGTATTGCCATGCAACTTCTAATCCAGTGGTATCAGAATGAACGCTTACTGGCTTCTAATTACTTAGACTAAGTTTTTCTTTTCGTCCACTTACAGAAGATACACACAGTTCTCTGACAAATTTTCTACAGGTATTTAATTACAGATCTTAGCCCTTCATGCCCTTGTAATTACAGATCTTTTCGACTTTACAATGCTTCAACTTGGTCTACATTCACCTACACCTCATACTTGCAAAGATTTCGAAAATGAGCAATCTGATACCAACATTCCTTCATTTTCTGCACTCATTAGTTTTGTCGAACAACAACTAAGGGTACTTGAGATAACCTCACGAAAGAACAAGTCTAAATCTGCCAAATCCCTTATTACTACAAGTCTTTTAACCAAATAAGTACTATGTTCTCTATGGTAAACAGTAACCTAGCTGATAAAAGGATGTTAACTCTTCAATGTCCTTGTTGTTAAGGTTCCTCCCATAAGTTATATATACTTGTAATACATTCAATGGTTTAAATATAGCTATGGCTCAAAGAAATAAATGTGTGTAGAATAATTCTCTGTGCTACAGTTGTTTAGGCTTTTACAAGGTATCTGAGTGCAAATCAAAATCTAGATGCCTAACTTGTTCAGGCAAACACCACACTCTTCTTCACTGCCCGAAAGAACCTACTATAAATGCCTTTTCTGGTTCCAGCACTTCTAAAATAATAAAAAAACCGTCCACAAGTACATCAAGTCCCCAAGCCATGTAGTTTCACAAACTCTAGTTCAAGTACAACAATGCTACTAAGTACAGCCATAATTGGTATTCGAGACCAGTATGGAAATCTTCAGGCCACAAAGGCTCTCATAGAGATGTAAGGTTACAACTCACAAATCAGTTTGATAAGAGACAAAATAAATGTGCTTCCTAACTAGGTCTATAGATTCACCCAAATAACATTAATCTAATCGGAGTATCTGAAACATATATTCAAGCCAATAAAGGATTTGTACTGATATTAAAGTATCAACGATATGAACAATTTTATGCGTATGTTTTATATAAAAAAATTTGTTTTTCAATTAATGAAAATGAAAGTCTAATTAGACTTCCTCGTCAAATATATGACACAACAAATAACTAGTAATTTGTACTGTACAATATTGTATGTTAGACGTAAAATTCGCTGTACATTTTTAATACCATTCAATATTTTATATTTAGTATTTCTGTTTTACTCGCCATTAAGAAAAATTGTTGCAGAGCATAAATTTATTATTTGATCCTTGGAAACTATTGGTTTCGTAGGCTACGACTACAGGTAGATTGTCTCCTCACTACCACAGAGTATATAGATATATCTGTGTATACTCTGTGTCCCTAATTTGTAGTAGTTAGCCTATACACTAAACTAGGTCGGCCAGTGTTACTACATTAATACTGCAAGCCATACTCAGATAAGAAGGCAGGGCTTCCTAATCTTGTTAGGTCTACACTCCTAACCCACTTCTACAACCAAGTTTAACTTCCTCCACAACTCATGACTGATTTAATATTACTTATCATAAATTAACAATGTTTAAATTAAACAACTTTAAACATTTCATAGCGAAAAGCAACGCAAATTTAGTAGGCCAACCAGCTGTCGGAGACAAACAAATTTACGAATTAAATAGTTATGAATTATTCTGAATTAAATACCTTTAAATTACCCCAAGTAACTTTAACAGAAACTAGGCTAATTATAATACAGGCTATTCAGGTGTATTGGTATTTTAATCCCAAGGGATCACCGCCTCAACCACACACGAACTATGGTACTAAACCACCGGGAAACCCACACACGAACTATGGTACTAACCCACCAGGCAACCCACACACGAACTATGGTACTGACCCACCGGGCAACCCACACACGAACTATGGTACTAAACCACCGGGCCAACCACACACGAACTATGGTACTAAACCACCGGGCCAACCACACATGAACTATGGTACTGACCCACCGGGCCACCCACACACGAACTATGGTAATAAACCACCGGGCCAACCACACACGAACTATGGTACTAAACCACCGGGCAACCCACACATGAACTATGGTACTAACCCACCGGGCCACCCACACACGAACTATGGTACTAAACCACCGGGCCAACCACACGAACTATGGTACTGACCCACCGGGCAACCCACACACGAACTATGGTACTGACCCACCGGGCAACCCACACACGAGCTATGGGACTGACCAACCGGGCCACCCACACACGAACTATGGTACTAACACACCGGGCCACCCACACACGAACTATGGTACTAACCCACTGGGCTACATACACAGGAACTTAGGTACTAACCCACCGGGCCACCCACACACGAACTATGGTACTAAGCCACCGGGCTAGCCATACACGAACTATGGTACTAACCCACCGGGCAACCCACACACGAACTATGGTACTAACCCACCGGGCTACCCACACACGAACTATGGTACTAACCCACCGGGCTACCCACACACGGACTATGGTACTAACCCACCGGGCAACCCACACACGAACTATGGTACTGACCCACCGGGCAACCCACACACGAGCTATGGGACTGACCAACCGGGCCACCCACACACGAACTATGGTACTAACCCACCGGGCCACCCACACACGAACTATGGTACTAACCCACTGGGCTACACACACAGGAACTTAGGTACTAACCCACCGGGCCACCCACACACGAACTATGGTACTAAGCCACCGGGCTACCCATACACGAACTATGGTACTAACCCACCGGGCAACCCACACACGAACTATGGTACTAACCCACCGGGCTACCCACACACGAACTATGGTACTAACCCACCGGGCCACGCAAACACGAACTATGGTACTAACCCACTGGGCTACACACACAGGAACTTAGGTACTAACCCACCGGGCCACCCACACACGAACTATGGTACTAACCCACCGGGCTAGCCACACACGAACTATGGTACTAACCCACCGGGCTACCCACACACGGACTATGGTACTAACCCACCGGGCCACCCACACACGAACTATTTACTAACCCACCGGGCCACCCACACACGAACTATGGTACTGTCCCACCGGGCCACCCACACACTAACTATGGGACTGACCCACGGGCCACCCACACATTAACTATGGTACTAATCCACCGGGCAACCCACACACGAACTATGGGACTGACCCACCAGCACCCACACAATAACTGTGGTACTAACCCACCGGGCTACCCACACATCAACTATTGGACTGACCCACCAGCACCCACACAAGAAGTGTGGTACTAACCCACCGGGCTACCCACACATGAACTATGGGACTGACCCACCAGCACCCACACAATAACTGTGGTACTAACCCACCGGGCTACCCACACATCAACTATGGGACTGACCCACCAGCACCCACACAAGAAGTGTGGTACTAACCCACCGGGCCACCCACACACTAACTATGGGACTGACCCACGGGCCACCCACACATGAACTATGGTACTAATCCACCGGGCAACCCACACACGAACTATGGGACTGACCCACCAGCACCCACACACGAACTATGGTACTAACCCACCGGGCTACCCACACATGAACTATGGGACTGACCCACCAGCACCCACACAAGAAGTGTGGTACTAACCCACCGGGCTACCCACACATGAACTATGGGACTGACCCACCAGCACCCACACAAGAAGTGTGGTACTAACCCACCGGGCTACCCACACATGAACTATGGTACTGACCCACCGGGCTACCCACACATGAACTATGGTACTAACCCACCGGGCTACCCACACATGAACTATGGGACTGACCCACCAGCACCCACACAATAACTGTGGTACTAACCCACCGGGCTACCCACACATCAACTATTGGACTGACCCACCAGCACCCACACAAGAAGTGTGGTACTAACCCACCGGGCTACCCACACATGAACTATGGGACTGACCCACCAGCACCCACACAATAACTATGGTACTAACCCACCGGGCTACCCACACATGAACTATGGGACTGACCCACCAGCACCCACACAAGAAGTGTGGTACTAACCCACCGGGCTACCCACACATGAACTATGGGACTGACCCACCAGCACCCACACAAGAAGTGTGGTACTAACCCACCGGGCTACCCACACATGAACTATGGGACTGACCCACCAGCACCCACACAAGAAGTGTGGTACTAACCCACCGGGCTACCCACACATGAACTATGGTACTGACCCACCAGCACCCACACAAGAAGTGTGGTACTAACCCACCGGGCTACCCACACATGAACTATGGGACTGACCCACCAGCACCCACACAAGAAGTGTGGTACTAACCCACCGGGCTACCCACACATGAACTATGGTACTGACCCACGGGCCACCCACACATGAACTATGGTACTAATCCACCGGGCAACCCACACACGAACTATGGGACTGACCCACCAGCACCCACACACGAACTATGGTACTAACCCACCGGGCTACCCACACATGAACTATGGGACTGACCCACCAGCACCCACACAAGAAGTGTGGTACTAACCCACCGGGCTACCCACACATGAACTATGGGACTGACCCACCTGCACCCACACAAGAAGTGTGGTACTAACCCACCGGGCTACCCACACATGAACTATGGTACTGACCCACCGGGCTACCCACACATGAACTATGGTACTAACCCACCGGGCTACCCACACATGAACTATGGGACTGACCCACCAGCACCCACACAATAACTGTGGTACTAACCCACCGGGCTACCCACACATCAACTATTGGACTGACCCACCAGCACCCACACAAGAAGTGTGGTACTAACCCACCGGGCTACCCACACATGAACTATGGGACTGACCCACCAGCACCCACACAATAACTGTGGTACTAACCCACCGGGCTACCCACACATCAACTATGGGACTGACCCACCAGCACCCACACACGAACTATGGTACTAACCCACCGGGCTACCCACACATGAACTATGGGACTGACCCACCAGCACCCACACAAGAAGTGTGGTACTAACCCACCGGGCTACCCACACATGAACTATGGGACTGACCCACCAGCACCCACACAAGAAGTGTGGTACTAACCCACCGGGCTACCCACACATGAACTATGGGACTGACCCACCAGCACCCACACAAGAAGTGTGGTACTAACCCACCGGGCTACCCACACATGAACTATGGTACTGACCCACCAGCACCCACACAAGAAGTGTGGTACTAACCCACCGGGCTACCCACACATGAACTATGGGACTGACCCACCAGCACCCACACAAGAAGTGTGGTACTAACCCACCGGGCTACCCACACATGAACTATGGTACTGACCCACCAGCACCCACACAAGAAGTGTGGTACTAACCCACCGGGCTACCCACACATGAACTATGGGACTGACCCACCAGCACCCACACAAGAAGTGTGGTACTAACCCACCGGGCTACCCACACATGAACTATGGTACTGACCCACCAGCACCCACACAAGAAGTGTGGTACTAACCCACCGGGCTACCCACACATGAACTATGGGACTGACCCACTAGCACCCACACAAGAAGTGTGGTACTAACCCACCGGGCTACCCACACATGAACTATGGTACTGACCCACCAGCACCCACACAAGAAGTGTGGTACTAACCCACCGGGCTACCCACACATGAACTATGGGACTGACCCACCAGCACCCACACAAGAAGTGTGGTACTAACCCACCGGGCTACCCACACATGAACTATGGTACTGACCCACCAGCACCCACACAAGATGTGTGGTACTAACCCACCGGGCTACCCACACATGAACTATGGGACTGACCCACCAGCACCCACACAAGAAGTGTGGTACTAACCCACCGGGCTACCCACACATGAACTATGGTACTGACCCACCAGCACCCACACAAGAAGTGTGGTACTAACCCACCGGGCTACCCACACATGAACTATGGTACTGACCCACCAGCTTATTCATACTCAGACTCTGGTACTGACCCACCGGCACCCATAGATGAACTATGGTACTGAACTACCGGTCAGAACCATATATACCGGGGCCCCTATACTTGCACTATGGTACTGAGCCATTAGCCCACCCATACAATAACTATGTTACTGGCCCATGGGCCTACTTATACATGAACTATGGTATCGATTCACCGGCTCACCAATAGATGAACAATGGTATTGAGCCACCGAGCCACCCATACAATAACTATGGTAGTGACCCAAAAGCCAACCCATACACGAACTATGGTACCGATTCACCCGCCCACCCATAGATGAAATATGGTACTGAGCCACCGGCCCACCTATAGATGAACTATGGTACTGAGCCACCGAGCCACCCATACAATAACTATGGTACTGACCCAAGAGCCAACCCATACACGAACTATGGTACCGATTCACCCGCCCAACCATAGATGAAATATGATACTGAGCCACCGGCCCACCTATAGATGAACTATGGTACTGAGCCACCGGCCCACCTATAGATGAACTATGGTACTGACCCACGGCCGACCCATATATGAACTATGGCACTGAACCACCGGCCCAGCCATAGATGAACTATGTTACTGACCCTCGGCCCACCTATAGATGATCCATGGCACTGAACCACCGGCCCAGCTATAGATGAACTATGGCACTGACCCACGGCCGACCCATAGATGAACTATGGTACTGAGCCACCGGCCCACCTATAGATGAACTATGGCACTGAATCACCGGCCCACCCATACAGTAACTATAGTACTGACCCACTGGCCCACCCATAGATGAACAATAGTACCGATTTACCCGACCAAGCATCGGTACTTGTATGATGAACTATGGTACTGACTAACCTGCCCTCTCATACACGAACTGTGGTACTACCCAACTGGCCTATACATACGCGAACTATTGTACTGACTCACTCATACACGATCTTGGGTAATGATCAACTGGTTCACCCAAGCACGAATTATTGCACTGAGTCACTCATACACGAACTAGGTAATCACCAACTGGTTCACCCAGCTACAGGCCCCCATACACGTACTATGGTACGGACCCACTATGATAGTGACGCACTGGCTCTGTACATGAACTATGGGTTGAGCCACATAGCCCGATACACGTCTGGTATTGCCTAATTGGCCTACCTATACGCGATTTTATGTACTGACTCACTCATACACGTACTCGAGTAATGATCAATTGGCCTACCCATACACGAACTATTGTACTAAACGAATGCCCCCCCCCCCGCAATTAACGAAGTAGTAGAACCCTGATTATCAGAAACAGTTGGGGCTGGACCCGTTTTTGATAATGGACATTTCCGATAGTCAGATATTACATAATTTAGTAATTAAAATACTATGTAGATCATTACATTACAGTTCAGTAATTTTTTAAAACCATTTTAACAAATGTTTTATTTTGTTTCAATGATTACAATTACTCGTTTTTGTTTGGCTGATATTCTAAATCAATAGACCTTCACTACTGTAAAAGTGCACAATATATTTACAGTTTAATAAAATTAGTAAGCTAATAAAAGCAATACACTGTAATACAGTAAATTATAACAATAACTACATACTAGATAATAACAAGAATAGTAAATACATGAGAAACTAAGCAATACTGAAGAACTAACAATCCGAACCCACCCTCGTGAAAAAAACATTCTCGCAACTAAGCCCATCAGGTTAGGCCTTATAACTTACTGACATGCCGCCATACACTTCACTGCCAACGCATATGAATACTAAAACTTTCTTGACATATTTTAGCCTTGCTGTGATTTTTTTTATCATAATTAATTTTAACACTCTACCATGCTTACTGTATACATTAATTTTTGTATTGCTTCAGAACACAATAATTGACATATGTAATGTCAAATTTTTTCATCTAAGTGTTTTACGATTATTGTTGATTATTTATTCTTTCTCTAGATCATGTTTCGGATAATGCGGGTTTCTGATAATCAGGGTTCTGATAATCGGGGGTTTACTGTATCTGTAAAAAAATCATCATGACAATCAATCTAACAGTTTGGTTATGTTCATGAGACAAACAGACTACAAATATGAAATACCAAATAGTTGAATAAGCAAAAGCCTACCTACTTAAAAGTTGTGAAATATTTTAAGTTTTTAAGTATGTATAGGTCTAAGGACCAACGAGAAACTTTACTATTTAAAATAATGACTACATTCTTTTTTTAATGGTTAAATTCAATTTTTGTTGTTGTACATTGTAAGTTGTAACATTGGGATTTACTAGGATATTCAGAGATATTCCTTTCAAAAAAGTGAGGATCCAACAGGCTGAAGGAGGACAGAATCCGTTATTCTCATGCTCAAGTCAAAAGTCCTAATATCTTACCTCCGAGACTCTAAGATGAAATGTTTAAGTATAATATGTTTCTTGTTTTGATTTTCTATGTGTGGAAACTTAGTTGATAATGCGTTATTATTAAACATCCTCCAATGCCAGCACACCTTCTGTTCTGTTCATCGATGTATACTCTAGCATCGATGGTTCTGTTTGGTTCGGAATTCAAGGAAATAAACACCTAACAGAGCACTAAAATATCCGCACGCGATCGAAGGGTTCTCTGAAGTTAACTGATCGTAGGAGACGAGCAATTTGTTTACACAAACATTCTTAGTATGCAAGCTGTCTTAATGTAATTTGAGAATAATTATCCGTACAATCAAGCCGTCGAGAATGTTTGCACACGCAGTAATTCTGTCATACGCTTATAATAATGAGAAATCAGATATATTTCTTATTACAAAATAAATGTATTAAGTATTGTACTTATGTATGACACGAACTGCCGAAATGGTATCTAACATTAAATGTTAAAATACTTTTATAAATGTATGAACCAAATGGTTTTTTTGTTAATGTAATCATATTTAAATACTTTAATTAGGTGTCACATCTAATAGGATCTCATTTATAGAATTACGAACTATCAGCGAATGAGGTAGTACTACAAATAATCCAAAATTAACTTAAAGCTATTAAGATATGTGTTGTTCAGAGTGTCCATAAACTTTGGAATACAATTTAAATGGGCCTTAATTTGTAGTTCCGTAGGAATAATATTTTTCCACATGTGATAATACCCATAGCTCATAAGCGTTTTTCGCTATTTTGGACATCCAAGATCAGTTACCGAATTCTCACGTGTGGACCTCGCTGACGGTGGTCGTTGCTGGGCCACGGATTGCGGTCGGTATTTTCAAGATCCACAATCAGTTACTGACTACTATATGCTCGTGTTCATACCTCACGTGTGAACCTTGCTGACGGTGGTCGTTGCTGGGCCACAGATTGCGGTCGGTATTTTCAAGATCCACAATCAGTTACTGACTACTATATGTTCGTGTTCATACCTCACGTGTGAACCTTGCTGACGGTGGTCGTTGTCGAGCCACAGGTAGCGGTCGGTATTTTCAAGATCCACAATCAGTTACTGACTACTATATGCTCGTGTTCATACCTAACGTGTGAACCTTGCTGACGGTGGTCGTTGTCGAGCCACAGGTAGCGGTCGGTATTTTCAAGATCCACAATCAGTTACTGACTACTATATGCTCGTGTTCATACCTAACGTGTGAACCTTGCTGACGGTGGTCGTTGTCGAGCCACAGGTAGCGGTCGGTATTTTCAAGATCCACAATCAGTTACTGACTACTATATGCTCGTGTTCATACCTCACGTGTAAACCTTGCTGACGGTGGTCGTTGTCGAGCCACAGGTAGCGGTCGGTATTTTCAAGATCCACAATCAGTTACTGACTACTATATGCTCGTGTTCATACCTCACGTGTGGACCTCGCTGACGGTGGTCGTTGCTGGGCCACGGATTGCGGTCGGTATTTTCAAGATCCACAGTCAGTTACTGACTACTATATGTTCGTATTCATACCTCACGTGTGAACCTTGTTGACGGTGGTCGTTGTTGAGCCACAGGTGGCGGTTGGTATTTTTAGAGGCCAGAAATACTCTGGCTTGTCGCGTGCATCGCTACAATGGGAGATCCAGAGATCTATCGCATTGAAGTATCTGTGTAGCAAACTGTAATGTACTAAATAACATTCTTGTCTTAAATATAAAAGTTGTGATACTTTTATATTTTAAAAATATATGTAGTCTATACAGGGTGAATTTTTGAAGTATGCCACTATTGAGATCTTTTAACCTGCAGAGATACAACAAACTTTAAACGGGGAACTTGTGACATGTACTTTTCTGTTTATATACTTTTATATTTACTTTTACATGTAATTCTGAATAGGAACGATATTGTTATGCTCTCTGAGCAAAATTGGATCGTGGCTAATAATGTAGTATGTATTATTTAATAGAATAGAATATTATTTAATTTGAAATATTTAATACTATTATTGTCATAACACCCACACCACTACTTACGCCATTCTCCACTGAGCTAGACTATCATTATTGCTAACCCTCGAGACGAGGTGGCGAATTGGCGCCTGAACGTGGGGTCAGTGTGTTAGTACAGGTAACTAACTCATTGAAATTAGTGACTAACTGAACCTTTGTGTAAATATTTTTGAATAATAATTTTTTATGTTTTGTTGACTGCTATTATTGGAAACACTATTACTGTCCTGTGAATTGTTCTGGTCATCTGGTGAATTTAGTATTCTATCTCACACTATGAATCATCTTCGGAAAACTGAGGTTATCTACAAACTCAAGATTAGGAATGTGGAAACGGATGACAATGCTAATGAAATGAGGAAGCGTCTAACTCAATGTTTTTCGGCTGTTAAACAGATTGACAAAACAGTCGTAAACTCCTTGGATGTCGACGTGTAAATAGAGGAATGCGAAGTGAATTATCAGGATTTATCTTCATTATTGAGTGATTACGAAGACACTTATAATGACAACGAGTTTCATCGAATTGTAGCTCGTTTTTGGCACTTGTACCTTCGAGTGGGGAGAATTCCGGTTGGGGCATCACTTGATAGTGAGCAAGTGGATACTAAGGAAAGGTTGTTGAGCAAAAGTAGGGAACTATTGGATTCTTTTAGAGAGACGTCTAAATGGAAGAGTCCACTGGAAGCCAGGGCATCGACAGAAGATGTTTCGCAGCATCAACTATCCATAGCCAGAGCGCAAGAAACCAATTTTGAGCTGCCAAAAACTTTGGCATTGCCAGTTAAACCACTAATGACGACTGAAGATGACGAAAACTTGGCAAAAGAAAGAAATCTTTTAGAGGAATGGTGTCGGAGAAGAAAAATACAACGTGAAAGGCGACACCAGGAGGAATGGTTCCAAAAGGAAGAGAGAGGACTATAAGAAGAAAGAAGAATACTAGAGGAAAGGTGGCAACAAGAGGAAATAAGACTAAAGGAAGCCAGAATGCGGGAAAAAGAGAAATGGACAATAGAAGAAATGTGTTTCCAAGGATCTCCGGAACAGATAGAAGAAAATAAATCACATGAAGATTTGAGATGTCAAGAAATGAGAGAGGAACTTCAGAGAACTATCACCTGCCCAGATGTTCTTCAACTCAAGATGAAACAAGAGCTACTTCCTGGCAAAAATATGTTCCAGTTTACAAATGGGGACTAAAGTTTGACAACTCCGGCTCAAGTATCGCTTCATTTCTTGAGAGAGTATAAGAACTTCGTAGAGCAAAAAGAGTCACACATCAAGAGCTATATGAGTGTACTGTGGATTTATTTGCCGGACCAGTACTTGTATGCAGGCTTGGGACTAACGATTAAAAATAATTAACGATTAAGTTTAATCGTTAGTTTTTCTGTTAACTTTTCAACTTATTCGTTAGTTTTGGGGATGTTTAACTTTTAACTTTAACTAGTTAACAAATTCAATAACGATTAAACTAACTCAGTTAGTTTTACAAACGAGGTACGGTTTGTCCCGTGGAATGTAGACAATGGCGGAGAAAGCGTCCAAAACTTTGGTCAAAGACCGGGCGTTTTCCTCAATCCCAAGTATTCGCCGACAAACAAAGTCATGAGTCACACCCATCCCTTTCCGCCATCTTCCTGCCCTGCCCATAATTAATAGACACACCCAACGTGTCCCATTGTTGTTTGTCCAAGACGTAGTCATAGTGTTAGTGATAATACTGGGAGACTTGAAGGTGGATTCATTTCAGTTTTAAAGTTTGCCGAGTGAATAATAAAGTGTGTTGAATTAGTTTCCAGACGGTTTACGTTATGTATAATAATAAGAGACAACAGTTTTTTTGTAAATAATTGTATGTATTCTTTCATGCCACACAAACTAACTTTTAACTTTTAATTTCAGTTACTTTTTTAAAATTTAACTTTAATCAGTTAGTTTCATTGAACTCTAACTTTTAACTTCAATTAGTTAGTTTAATAGAGGATTAACTTTAACTTTATTCAGTTAAAAATAATTGTTAACTTTCCCAAGTCTGCTTGTATGGTACCGTACGTCATCTGTTTTAATTCAGTCGTGGCATCAATTAAAAAGAGAACCCGGGGAAGTCGGGGAAGCCTGCAGATTATGATTTCAGGCTTCAACAGGAGATTTTTAACCGGCTGCAGGGAGATAATGAGCCTATAGATTTGTATATAGCCGCTATGGAGGGCTTATAAGGTAGATTAGTGGTACCTGTTTCAGAACACACTCGTTTAGCGCAAATACATAATAATTTGCACCCTCAATTGCAAGATCGTCTGGCTCTTTGCAACATTGAAACACTTTAACAGCTCCGAACCATGGGACGAAGGGCAGAAGCAGGCCGACTTAGTATGGTTAGAACAAGACCAGCAACCACTGGAGAAAATACCCTCGAACCGGACCTTACGTCTCAGGATCAGAACCACAGACGAAAACTTCTATCCGGACGTGTAGCCAGCGTGCAGTCTGCAGATTCAGACCGACAGAACCCTGTATGTTGAAACTGTACAGAAAAGGGTCACCGCTTCAGATTTTGTCGGAAACTAAAACGACGGTTTTGCTTCGGATGAGGTAAAGATAACGTGTTTAAACGAGACTGTATAAGGTGTAATAATTTAAAAAACGGGCACTGCAAGGACAAGGAGTCAGAAAGGAAGTAGGTGATCCTGACTCTTTGTACATTGAGAAGACCCCATCCATCCATAGACCTACCACTCAACAGAACATCACGGCTGTTAACTTTGTCATAAATCGCCAAAAGAAAGACCATAGACCTTATTTGAAGGTGAGAGTGTTTGGTCGCGAAATTATCGCTCTTTTGGACTCTGGAGCGTCCCAAACCTTCTTAGATGGACAGGGAATGTGGATCTTAAAGGAATTTCCAGCTCGTCTTCAAAGACCAGTGATCGTTTTTTAGAGACTGCAAATTCAAGACGTAATGAAATCCATGGTTTTGTCAACGTACCCATGTTGACAACCATGGATTGTCAACGTATCACGTTGCAGGACCGGACCAAAAATCTGAGTGTTTGCGTGGTACACTGGGAAATTGGGAAATTTTCTGTAGGATAGCGGGTATTTGTGACATGTACTTTTCTGTTTATATACTTTTATATTTACTTTTACATGTGATTCTGAATAAGAACAATGTCTGTATGCTCTCTGAGCAAAATTGGATCGTGGCTAAAAATGTGTGTACTTTTTGTTTACTTTCTGATCAGCTGGGGAATAAATAGAGGGGTTTAATAGTGATTATTCCATCTTGTTGTTGTGTTCTTTTTTGTTATACAATTTTAAGTGTTTTATAAGTTTATTTTATGTAATTTTTGCGTTAAGAGAGAAATATTTAATATTAGTATGTACTATTATTGTCATAACACCCTGACCACTACTTACGCCCTTCTCCACCGAGCTAGACTATCATTATTGCTAGCCTCGAGTCGAGGTGGCAAACTTTCCTTCATTTTTATGCTCATTACAATTACGTAGGTTAAATTCAAATTTCGGTCGCCGTTTTCCAATATGGCGGTCAACTTTAAATTTTCTTAAGGAAACCCTTAACTTTTATGATGGTTTTAGGTTTTACTAGTGATTTTAAGAATTTTTAATGTGGGGTATTTTTTTATATACTTAACCGATTCACCGCTAGGAGCGTTGAAAGTTTCAGAAAACCTTATTCCAACAATTTATCAAAGAGGAGTTTTCTGCCATTTACAAAAATAAATCTTAACTTATAACGCATTATTTTTATTCAATTGAATGTTGAAAAGCTTTCCAAAAAAAATTTATACAAAATATTACAATCACGTAGGTCAAATTTAAAAATTCGGTTGCCATTTTCCAATTAGCAGGCAGCTTTGAAATAACTTACAGTAACCCCTATTTTTATTATGGATTTAGGTTCGACTAGTGATTCTAAGACTTATTCTTGGTATTATTTTAATATACTTAATTGTTTTCCGCTTGGAGCGCTGAAAGTTTAAGAAATTCTTAGTTTAGCAGCGCTCCTAGCCGCGAAACTGTTAAGTATATAAAAAAATACCAAGAATAAATTCTTAAAATCACTAGTAAAACCTCAAACCAATATAAAAATTAGGTGTTTCCATAAGAAATTTCAAAGTTAACCAGCATATTGGAAAATGGCTACCAAATTTTAAAATTTGACCTACGTAATTGTAATGAGTATAACAAATGAGTAAAGTTTCCCATTTAAAGTTTGTTGTATCTCTGCAGGTTTAAAAAATCCCAATAGTGGCACACTTTAAAAAAATCACCCTGTATATTGTTACATTACATATTATATGTCTACTCTATCTACAGTTTATTACTCCCTCATTGATCTAAATCAGAATCAATAAAAATAATAATGATAATAATGGTGTTTATTTAGGTTGCTTTAAACTGAAATAAATAAAATACAGTTTGATGATTTTATTTGTCAAATCACATTAATGCTACAGTAGTTATATTTACTTGTTTGTTTATACTAAGAAGAGGTCTAATGAATGGTCATACTATATTCAAATATGCAAGACCACTTTCTCGCAGTATAGGGATCAAAAAGTAGAAACACTAAAAATAATAGAAAAAGTAGAAAATAAAATCTACAAGAAATGATAAATATGTATTTAAAAAGCCCTAATACATTTTTGGACATTATAAAAAAATAGTCTGTAATCTTTCATAATTTTTTGTTCAAAAGAGTGTTTCATGCAAATGTTATATTCTTTTCTGGAACATTGCATAAGATTTCGTACGAATTGCAGTTTTTCAATATTCTGATTAAAGTAGTAATTTACTTCTATCTTATTACAAATGGTAAACCTCTTATGAGTAACGATCAACCCTCATTTTTATATACTGTGATAATTCACACGACCTCATTTTTGAAGAAATTCACTTATTTCAAATTCTAGTTGTTCTATGTTGTTTCGCTCTACTTGGTCGTGTTTATTTATATTTAACTGCAGGCCGCGACGGTCGAGAATAGATCTCGTATGAGTGTGAGACTGTGTTTTGGCTACTGTTTCACACACAACAATGCCAACCAAGTAGATCAATGACTCGTGGTTCTTGACTTGGCCCAGTCTAACGTTCCGTTGTCAAATTAATTGCTTCCCGTTTCTTCGT
Organism: Stictocephala bisonia; assembly: GCA_035578905.1. Classification (NCBI taxonomy): domain Eukaryota; kingdom Metazoa; phylum Arthropoda; class Insecta; order Hemiptera; family Membracidae; genus Stictocephala; species Stictocephala bisonia. The sequence continues at coordinate 131,661 of JAQJVL010001786.1, forward strand.
CAAGTACTTTTCCTCTCGGACGTCACTCCCATAATTTTTAGGTGAAAAGTATAATAAGCTTCTTTGTCGCCAATGTGTGTTCCAATTTTGATACGATACACCGACTCATTTATCACACGAAACACCAGCGTTGAAGACACGTGTTCCTAATGCTACAAGCCGCGCCAACTAAGTCCCGCTCTGGGTCGGCCGCTACTAGCCAAACTTCATACTACGTCTAAGGGTCTGCACATGGTTCTTAATGTCCCTCTCCGGCCCTAGCACAAGCAACTGCTGGGTGCCAGTATAAAGGAGTATTTTGTGAGTTACTGGACAGGAGACAGTTTGTTACTGATTAGTGGTGTGTCGGTTCCTTCGAGTACACTAAACCCCTAAGAGAAGGTCTCGCCTCTTCAGAGCAATTAAATCTTAAACTTGATCGGCTTTTTTCACAGAAAACCAATGTTTTCAGGCTGACATTCGTTTTTACCGGCGCACCCTCACTCACAGGAAGGCACCCAGAGCGGAATTTAGGTGGCGCGACTTATACTCAACTGTTCGATATTTCTCTATCTTTCATACAATTAGACAGGCACTGATTAGAGAAATTATGTGAATATAAATTATTTTTGCTTAAGGTAAATCAGTTCAATGATTAGATGTCTTACTTTTGAATATTTTTCTTCCAACTCCTTATATAACATCACAAATTCCATATATAATTCTGGCCAGCGAGCACACTGAGCACAGAATAACACATTGTATTATAGTGAACATGTTATTTTGTTATCTTGATTCTACATCAAGTCTGATGTGATATAGCCGTAGAAAACGGCTTGTTTCCCGCTGTGAAGTATCTCATTGTCGGCTCGTGGATTCTTTGACGCACTTTCTCAAATCAATTTATAAATGAATTTTGCTTAATTCATGCGTACGCTAATTGGTTTCTTCAATTAATTTGACAGAACGTTCTTGCTGTAAATCCGTCCTGTACATAGTAATGTAACCAATGTTTACGCAACTTACTGTCAGGAGGTATCTTTGATTATGTACACCTCTTCAGCAACAGCCACAACTACAATATAATTAAAACTTCGTCAAGACTGTCCTTCCGGGCAAGAACTTCACTCAGCGATACTGGGTCAAGTGGATTGTGCCCAAGATACAGATGTATCCTAAGATCTAGGTTCAATAACTTATTGCTGGACTATCTCCCAGATTGACTGGAAATCGTTTTGCTACTGCACAATTGGCTAGTGCAGGTTTCCAAATATACGGGTACTGTGGACCCGTACAAAGGTATTGATCCACAGTACCACCACAGAGTACAGTACATACATTGACCCCAGTTAATCCATATACTCTGTGGTATCACTAACAACCAGAGGAGAATCGTATCCAGATAATTGAGTTTCAATGATACCAAATGTATGGAAACGTGTTATTGTGTTTTGTGTATTGAAATAGTCAATAATTATTGTTGCAGTATTGATGTATAGGTATGCTTTACGAAAATAAAACCTACCTTAACCTATTTCTAAACTTGTTGTTGAGTAGAATGAACAGAACAACACTTTGATTAAAATAGTTGTAAGTACTATAGGAAGTTTGATCGGAAAATGGATTCTTTCAGGGTCCGTTAAAGGGATTTAAAATATACCAACTAGTTTATTTAAGTCACATTAAGCATTAAGTTTTATGCGAATAATTTGGCGGATCATTAAAAATAGTATGAATCGCTAAACAATGTTGTATAACACTACATAAATTACAATTCACCGTTAACCGGTCATAATGCACCAAAAGTCACATAATGCAGAAGTGATATTCCCGTAGATCGCTAACTAAAGAGCTCTATGTAATAGCCCAAACATTTCTTCATAACAGCTCTTCTACTGCTCAAAATTAACATTATTTACTTCCACTACAACTAAAGTAATAGGGTTTTAAACATTTAATGTTATCTGACTAACGTTTATCTGTTAAGTTCGGTGATGTTATGCAGTACCACCGTTCGAGAGATCCCGTACTCGACCAGATACATCAAGGACAAGTACTTACCACTAGTAGGGCCAATTGAACCGAAAATGAATCAGACATGATCAGTTTTTACATGTTGTTCCTGGAATGGTAAATGGCTAATGTTTTATATAAAAACATCGATAGCTGAACCCTGGAGGTGGGTAAAAAAGACTTCGTAGCAAGATAACTCTCCCTCAGGAAGTTATCGATGCGTGATCATGTTCTCTTTAGTAACTGGTTACTAGTGAGGATGAGTGACCTACTTAGGTAGACTGTGATCGTGATAAAACAGAGGGTCACGGCAATCACGGGTTCAAATCCCGGGAGATCCACTTAAATTTACTTGCGGAGTTTGGACCGTTGTCCCATAAGAACGTGTGTACACAAGTTTATAAATGCCACTGGCGTAGACAATAAGAACCCCACGAGAATGATGTTTAGGTAGAATGCCATCGTGATAAAATAATAAGACGGATGAATAGGTAGGCTACAATCGTGATAAACCCACGTGAACGATGTTTAGGTAGAATGTCATCGAGATAAAATAATAAGACGGATGAATAGGTAGGCTACAATCGTGATAAAAACACGTGAACGATGTTTAGGTAGAATGCCATCGTGATAAAATAATAAGACGGATGAATAGGTAGGCTACAATCGTGATAAACCCACGTGAACGATGTTTAGGTAGAATGTCATCGAGATAAAATAATAAGACGGATGAATAGGTAGGCCACAATCGTGATAAAAACACGTGAACGATGTTTAGGTAGAATGCCATCGTGATAAAATAATAAGACGGATGAATAGGTAGGCTACAATCGTGATAAACCCACGTGAACGATGTTTAGGTAGAATGTCATCGAGATAAAATAATAAGACGGATGAATAGGTAGGCTACAATCGTGATAAACCCACGTGAACGATGTTTAGGTAGAATGTCATCGAGATAAAATAATAAGACGGATGAATAGGTAGGCTACAATCGTGATAAACCCACGTGAACGATGTTTAGGTAGAATGCCATCGTGATAAAATAATAAGACGGATGAATAGGTAGGCTACAATCGTGATAAACCCACGTGAACGATGTTTAGGTAGAATGTCATCGAGATAAAATAATAAGACGGATGAATAGGTAGGCCACAATCGTGATAAAAACACGTGAACGATGTTTAGGTAGAATGTCAATAATGTCATCGAGATAAAATAATAAGACGGATGAATAGGTAGGCCACAATCGTGATAAAAACACGTGAACGATGTTTAGGTAGAATGTCAATAATGTCATCGAGATAAAATAATAAGACGGATGAATAGGTAGGCCACAATCGTGATAAACCCACGTGAACGATGTTTAGGTAGAATGTCATCGAGATAAAATAATAAGACGGATGAATAGGTAGGCCACAATCGTGATAAAAACACGTGAACGATGTTTAGGTAGAATGTCAATAATGTCATCGAGATAAAATAATAAGACGGATGAATAGGTAGGCCACAATCGTGATAAACCCACGTGAACGATGTTTAGGTAGAATGTCATCGAGATAAAATAATAAGACGGATGAATAGGTAGGCCACAATCGTGATAAAAACACGTGAACGATGATTGCTCTAGTTCGGGCAGTGTTCATACGTTTATCTATATGGGAAATATTCATCTGCGAATTCACTGTCTGATAAATCGGTATATAATTAATTTATTTACTTCACTGTCAGGGCCAGTCGCTCCTCAGGACCAATAACCTCTAGGAAGTTACTGTGTATCACTGGGAACTTCCGCAACTCGATCAACTCATAGAAATTCTTTGGAGACATACGGAAATATAAATAGAACTTAGCTTCATCTTTTATCAAATCGTCAAACAAATGATGAAATTCACCATATTCTTTTCTTCTTCTAAAAATGTCGTGCACCCAGTACCTACTCTTCCTCCGCTTCTGTCTCTCTTCTTATTCAGCACACGCCACGGCTATCACAAACAACTCCTCGTCTGACGGACTCTCCATCGCAACAGCTGTATTTCTTCTGGGTAGCTCCGATTTCTGACGGAGCAGACGAGCAAGTAGGTTTAAGGCAGCAGCTGACGCTGGCGGTTGTTGACGGATGGTGCCAGACGGTAACGGCATAATGGGTTTCCTGCTTAAAGTGGGGGTTCACACACCGGGACCCCACAAGTAAAAATGCACAAGTAAAATGTTGTAAAAATTATACATGCATTTAAAACTATTTTACAACTTATTTTAACGTAGTTTAAAAACTATACTTAAGCTGTGTTATATTGTTTCCAAACTAAGATTTTAAGATATAAAATAGTTATTGGTTGGCGTAGCTGTGCAAACAAAGAACAAGAAATTTAATATATTTTAACAATTAGTCAAGCCAAAAAAATATTACATTCTTTAAAATCTGTTGTTTGGTTCACTAATTTTTGTACTTTAAAAGAAATAAGTAGTTTTTTATTGTTCTGTTAGGCGCATTAATAATAATTTTCGTCTGTTTTACAAATCAAAAACATCACCTGTACTGCGAAGAGTACATTGTAAATAATTATTTAATTAAATAATTATAATAATATCTAAAGACATTAAAGACAAACATTTGTATAGTGTATGCACTATACAGAAAAAAGACTTATATTACATTGCCTAGATAACTTTATATGTATTAGGCCTAAGGTAAGACATTACAGGCATTTTAATTAAACAAAACTTTTAACAGCTTTTCTAAGTAAAAAATTTAAAGTTAAAGTCCATCCCTCTGTCTTTTTTTGCTAGTAAACATATCAATAACTTTTTCGTTACAACACACTGTTTATAGTTGCAGACGTTCTGTTGCCACTGTGCGACCATACGTGGTGAGAGGAGTGGGAGTGGAGCACACGGTAAGTGTGCACCGCTGGCTTCTATTACATATAAGACAGCTCCCACCACCGCCTTCCACACAGACCAGCTATAGGCCTTGTATATACGCTATGGAGCACAACCGCGACTGTGCGTCAGTACTGCGGGATTAGCTGGAAGTAAGCTGAAGGCGCTTCTTTGGGTTTTTATTTCTAAAGTGTAAGAGTTAATATAATATATTTCGTAATCTCAATGTGTAAATAACTTAAACTTTAAATGCGTTTCATTTTCTTTTTACAGACCTCACAGGGGGTCCCTGTCCTCATGTGCTCTAGTGGAGTAGCCGCCACTGATCGTGATAAACCTATATGAAAGGTACACCACAATCGTGATAAACCCATATGAAGGATGAGTAGTTAAAACATGATCGTGATGAACCAATATGAAGGATGAATAGGTAAACCATAATCGTGATAAACCCATATGAAGGATGAGTAGGTAGACCATGATCGTGATTAACCTATATGAAGGATGAGTAGGTAGACCACAATCGTGATAAACCCATATGAAGGATGAGTAGGTAGACCATGATCGTGATTAACCCATATGAAGGATGAGTAGGTAGACCATGATCGTGATTAACCTATATGAAAGATAAGTAGGTAAAACAAAATCGTGATAAACCCATACGAAGGATGAGTAGGTAAACCATGATCGTGATGAACCCATATGAAGGATGAGTAGGTAGACCACAATCGTGATAAACCCATATGAAGGATGAGTAGGTAGACCATGATCGTGATTAACCTATATGAAAGATAAGTAGGTAAAACAAAATCGTGATAAACCCATACGAAGGATGAGTAGGTAAACCATGATCGTGATGAACCCATATGAAGGATGAGTAGGTAGACCACAATCGTGATAAACCCATATGAAGGATGAGTAGGTAGACCACAATCGTGATAAACCCATATGAAGGATGAGTAGGTAGACCATGATCGTGATAAACCCATACGAAGGATGAGTAGGTAAACCATAATCGTGATAAACCCATATGAAGGATGAGTAGGAAGACCATGGTCGTGATAAACCCATATGAAGGATGAGTAGGTAGACCATGATCGTGATAAACCCATATGAAGAATGAATAGGTGAACCATAATCGTGATAAACCCATATGAAGGATGAATAGGTAAACCATAATCGTGATAAACCCATATGAAGGATGAGTAGGTAGACCATGATCGTGATAAACCCATATGAAGGATGAATAGGTAAACCATAATCGTGATAAACCCATATGAAGGATGAGTAGGTAGACCATGATCGTGATAAACCCATACGAAGGATGAGTAGGTAAACCATGATCGTGATAAACCCATATGAAGGATGAGTAGGTAGACCACAATCGTGATAAACCCATATGAAGGATGAGTAGGTAGACCATGATCGTGATAAACCCATACGAAGGATGAGTAGGTAAACCATAATCGTGATAAACCCATATGAAGGATGAGTAGGTAGACCATGATCGTGATAAACCCATACGAAGGATGAGTAGGTAAACCATGATCGTGATAAACCCATATGAAGGATGAGTAGGAAGACCATGATCGTGATAAATCCATATGAAGGATTAGTAGGTAAACCATGATCGTGATAAACCCATATGAAGGATTAGTAGGAAGACCATGATCGTGATAAACCCATATGAAGGATGAGTAGGTAAACCATGATCGTGATAAACCCATATGAAGGATGAGTAGGAAGACCATGATCGTGATAAATCCATATGAAGGATTAGTAGGTAAACCATGATCGTGATAAACCCATATGAAGGATGAGTAGGTAGACCATGATCGTGATAAACCCATACGAAGGATGAGTAGGTAAACCATGAGCGTGATAAACCCATATGAAGGATGAGTAGGAAGACCATGATCGTGATAAACCCATATGAAGGATGAGTAGGTAGACCATGATCGTGATAAACCCATACGAAGGATGAGTAGGTAGACCATGATCGTGATAAATCCATATGAAGGATTAGTAGGTAAACCATGATCGTGATAAACCCATATGAAGGATGAGTAGGTAGACCATGATCGTGATAAACCCATACGAAGGATGAGTAGGTAAACCATGATCGTGATAAACCCATATGAAGGATTAGTAGGTAAACCATGATCGTGATAAACCCATATGAAGGATGAGTAGGTAGAACATGATCGTGATAAACCCATACGAAGGATGAGTAGGTAAACCATGATCGTGATAAACCCATATGAAGGATGAGTAGGTAGACCATGATCGTGATAAACCCATACGAAGGATGAGTAGGTAAACCATGATCGTGATAAACCCATATGAAGGATGATTAGGTAGACCACAATCGTGATAAACCCATATGAAGGATGAGTAGGTAGACCATGATCGTGATAAACCCATACGAAGGATGAGTAGGTAAACCATGATCGTGATAAACCCATATGAAGGATGAGTAGGAAGACCATGATCGTGATAAATCCATATGAAGGATTAGTAGGTAAACCATGATCGTGATAAACCCATATGAAGGATGAGTAGGTAGACCATGATCGTGATAAACCCATACGAAGGATGAGTAGGTAAACCATGATCGTGATAAACCCATATGAAGGATGAGTAGGAAGACCATGATCGTGATAAATCCATATGAAGGATTAGTAGGTAAACCATGATCGTGATAAACCCATATGAAGGATTAGTAGGAAGACCATGATCGTGATAAACCCATACGAAGGATGAGTAGGTAAACCATGATCGTGATAAACCCATATGAAGGATGAGTAGGTAGACCACAATCGTGATAAACCCATATGAAGGATGAGTAGGTAGACCATGATCGTGATAAACCCATACGAAGGATGAGTAGGTAAACCATGATCGTGATAAACCCATATGAAGGATGAGTAGGAAGACCATGATCGTGATAAATCCATATGAAGGATTAGTAGGTAAAACATGATCGTGATAAACCCATATGAAGGATTAGTAGGAAGACCATGATCGTGATAAACCCATACGAAGGATGAGTAGGTAAACCATGATCGTGATAAACCCATATGAAGGATGAGTAGGAAGACCATGATCGTGATAAATCCATATGAAGGATTAGTAGGTAAACCATGATCGTGATAAACCCATATGAAGGATGAGTAAGTAAACCATAATCGTAATAAACCCATATGAAGGATGAGTAGGAAGACCATGATCGTGATAAATCCATATGAAGGATTAGTAGGTAAACCATGATCGTGATAAACCCATATGAAGGATTAGTAGGTAAAACATGATCGTGATGAACCCATATGAAGGATGAGTAGGTAAACCATGATCGTGATAAACCCATATGAAGGATGAGTAGGAAGACCATGATCGTGATAAACCCATATGAAGGATGAGTAGGTAGACCACGATCGTGATAAACCCATATGAAGGATGAGTAGGTAAACCATGATCGTGATAAACCCATATGAAGGATGAGTAGGAAGACCATGATCGTGATAAACCCATATGAAGGATGAGTAGGAAGACCATGATCGTGATAAACCCATATGAAGGATGAGTAGGAAGACCATGATCGTGATAAACCCATATGAAGGATGAGTAGGAAGACCATGATCGTGATAAACACATATGAAGGATGAGTAGGTAAACCATGATCGTGATAAACCCATATGAAGGATGAGTAGGTAGACCATGATCGTGATAAACCCATATGAAGGATGAGTAGGTAAACCACAATCGTGATAAACCCATATGAGGGATGAGTAGGAATACCATGATCGTGATAAACCCATATAAAGGATGAGTAGGTAGACCACAATCGTGATAAACTCATATGAAGGATGAGTAGGTAGACCATGATCGTGATAAACCCATATGAAGGATGAGTAGGAAGACCACAATCGTGATAAACCCATATGAAGGATGAGTAGGAAGACCATGATCGTGATAAACCCATATGAAGGATGAGTAGGTAAACCATAGTCTTAATAAACCCATATGAAGGATGAGTAGGAAGACCACAATCGTGATAAACCCATATGAAGGATGAGTATGAAGACCATGATCGTGATAAACCCATATGAAGGATGAGTAGGTAAACCATAGTCGTAATAAACCCATATGAAGGATGAGTAGGTAAACCACAATCGTGATAAACCCATATGAAGGATGAGTAAGTAAACCATAGACGTAATAAACCCATATGAAGGTTGAGTAGGAAGACCATGACCGTGATAAACCCATATGAAGGATGAGTAGGAAGACCATGATCGTGATAAACCCATATGAAGGATGAGTAGGTAAACCACGATCGTGATAAACCCATATGAAGGATGAGTAGGAAGACCATGATCGTGATAAACCCATATGAAGGATTAGTAGGTAAACCATGATCGTGATAAACCCATATGAAGGATGAGTAGGTAAACCATAATCGTGATGAACCCATATGAAGGATGAGTAAGTAAACCATAGTCGTAATAAACCCATATGAAGGATGAGTAGGAAGACCATGGTCGTGATAAACCCATATGAAGGATTAGTGGGTAAACCATTCTCGTGATAAACCCATATGAAGGATGAGTAAGTAAACCATAGTCGTAATAAACCCATATGAAGGATGAGTAGGAAGACCATGATCGTGATAAACCCACATGAAGGATTAGTAGGTAAACCATGATCGTGATAAACCCATATGAAGGATGAGTAGGTAAACCATAGTCGTAATAAACTCATATGAAGGATGAGTAAGTAAACCATAGTCGTAATAAACCCATATGAAGGATGAGTAGGAAGACCATAATCGTGATGAACCCATATGAAGGATGAGTAGGTAAACCATAGTCGTAATAAACCCATATGAAGGATGAGTAAGTAAACCATAGTCGTAATAAACCCATATGAACGATGAGTAGGAAGACCATGATCGTGATAAACCCACATGAAGGATTAGTAGGTAAACCATGATCGTGATAAACCCATATGAAGGATGAGTAGGTAAACCATGATCGTGATAAACCCATATGAAGGATGAGTAGGTAAACCATAATCGTGATGAACCCATATGAAGGATGAGTAGGAAGACCATGATCGTGATAAACCCATATGAAGGATGAGTAGGTAGACCATGATCGTGATGAACCCATATGAAGGATGAGTAGGTAGACCATGATCGTGATGAACCCATATACATGGGCGACTGTACATCGCCCGACCCCAATAGTGTACAAGGTGTCCATGTAACCAACTGTCTGGTATCTCAATGTACGCGAAGTATTGGCTATACATAACCCGACCCCAAGAGTGTACGAGGAGTCCGTGTAACCAACTGTCTGGTATCTCAATGTACGCGAAGTATTGGCCGTACATAACCCGACCCCAAGAGTGTTCGAGGAGTCCGTGTAACCAACTGTCCGGTATCTCAATGTACGTGAAGTATTGACTGTACATAACCCGACCCCAAGAGTGTACGAGGAGTCCGTGTAACCAACTGTCCGGTATCTCAATGTACGCGAAGTATTGACTGTACATAACCCGACCCCAAGAGTGTACGAGGAGTCCGTGAAACCAACTGTCTGGTATCTCAATGTACGCGAAGTATTGGCCGTACATAACCCGACCCCAAGAGTGTACGAGGAGTCCGTGTAACCAACTGTCCGGTATCTCAATGTACACGAAGTACTGACTGTACATAACCCGACCCCAAGAGTGCACGAGGAGTTCGTGTAACCAACTGTCTGGTATCTCAAAGTACACGAAGTATTGACTGTACATAACCCGACCCCAAGAGTGTACGAGGGGTCCGTGTAACCAACGCTCCGGTATATCCCCATGTACAAGAAGTTTCGACTTGTTATCACCTGACCAACTGGTGACAGATAGTCTTACTTTACAAGTTTAAATGTTTTGAATATTGACTTTAAAGATAAATAAATATAGAATGAATAATTCTGCAAATATATATACTATAGTAATTGCATATAGCTTAATATTATGGTATTTTAAACATGTGTTAAATTTCACTTTGTAATAAATTTTTATTAAATTGAAAGTTGTTTTGTCTATTGCAAACATATAACATACATCATTGGGAAAAAGAAATCATTGCTGTCCTCTGATTGTACATGAAATTAAGAGTGAATCAATGTTTAATTTTAATATTTAAGTATTTAATTACAATTGTAATTTCAGCGTGCTTGTAATAGGAATAAATAAATAATCAACAAGTACTAGCGGTGAGCCAGTCCGACGCTCACTTGGCTGGCTGCCAGGCCTCTGTAGCCGTACAGTCGCCTCTTTCGCTCACTGACCGCCGTCGCCGCCGCGTCTCTCCTCGCAACGACATGCGTGGCCTCTCCTTTGCCAGCGGTAGTCTCAACGTCTGTATGTATTACTCTGCTTATTTTACTAATTTATAAATGCGATATGTGATTTATAAACATATTGTTGGTTTTGGATAGTTTGAATTATTTGGCTAGTATTATTTTTAACAGTCTTAAAATATGTTAAATACTCGTGGCCTCTTTTATAACATCAGAAATCAGTAAGCCGCATGGTTATTATCAGGGCCGGCCTAATTTACTTACGTAATGAATACATTCGCTTAAAATATACTTTTTCTGTATTTTAAAACTAAAATTAGAAATTAAATTGTAAGTCACTAAATAAAAAGCAACGCCTGGTTTTAATAATTTATCTTTACGGTTTGAAATATTGTTGGGATTTTTTTCATTCTCCATGTAATCAGTTGCCTGACATAGTTACGGTTTTATCAACTGATCCCATTGCTGTAACGAGGTAACCACGCCAGCAGCCTGACAATTGGCTCGACTCCGGGACCGGTGTGGGTGAATTTAGGTCAACACAACTGCACTTGTCTTAAATTGGCTCGACTCCGGGAACGGTGTGGGTGAATTCAGGTCAACACAACTGCACCTGTCTTCAATTGGCTCGACTCCGGGACCGGTGTGAGTGAATGAATTCAGGTCAACCCAACTGCACATATCTTCGGCAATTATCTTAGAATTTGTGTTAGCTCTCAGGAGACAGGAATGACAGGATACTTGTCGGGATGGTTACTTTCTCCTGCTTCACTTGTATAAATAAGGACACAGTTTATTTGATTGATTGCTGATATGTGCTTGACTAACTCTACGTGCAAGTCCTTCTACTACTTGTCATGTAAATAATCTACATATTTTTAAAATTGCCAAAAGTAATTTTGTAATAAGTTTGTTTTAAGCTTAAAAATATGTAATTAAACTGGACTATATGCAATTTACTTGTGTGTATCAGTCACCCTTTATAACTGAGAAGAAGCACTGCTGTAGTCAACTCTCACGAGCATACCAAGATAGAGGCAAAAGACAACATATTTTATGAGATAAATCTTACAGACAACGTCAGGAAATGTGCTGTCTCAAGTCCCAAGTGCAGTTCCACATTCGTCGACGTTATTTATAGCATGACTCAGTATCTTGACCCTTTTGTCTTGAGCGAGTAGCCGATAGAATTAACAACATTTGCTACAGCTGCAAAACGAAGGTTTGTTTGGAGAAAGTAATATAGTTGACCCACATTTACGTTAGATCGTCTATATGTGTTATTACATCTTACAAATTCATTGATGTTAGACATATATACTGTCTGCGTCACCGGGCGAAGGGGAGGGGGTGGACTCGTCACACTGAGATAGCCTTCACAGATAGTCGAGGGCTAGAGGCTACACGTTATGTAACAGACCGGCCGTCGTGATATCGCATATTTGAACCAACTTCTTTAAAAAAGTTGATTTTACTAGAAACATTCGTAGGTAAAATGCCTGTTTGTTTGCATACGTCGTATCTATGGAACGAAACGCGAGGAAATTTTGACATTTGGAAGAATTATAAAACTATAGTTGACTTGACGGCGAAAAAATGACTATGAGTCGGAAGATGTCCTCAATATCGTTGGCCAAACCTTACATCTATGTTGATTGTGAGATTAAAGAATATTACAGGACGATTATAATAATCAACCACTGATGTGCTGAGTCGAATAATTGTATTTAAGTTCAACAGATTTATTTGTTTACTTTATTGATGATGTCAGGCCCGGTTTAAGGGGTAAGCAAAGTACGCGGCTGCATTGGGCGCCAGGAAAAGGGGGGCGCTTAAAAGCTCAGTATTAAACTAGGAAACTAACAAAATATCGTAATCCGAAGTAGGAGAAAGTGATTAAAAAATATCATATGATGAAAATATACCAAAGGTTAGTGGTTCAGATCTAAAGTTTGAGTGTTGATTCAATCTGCCAAATTCATATTGTAGGATTGTTGGAACCACGTAGGCACACGTATACAACACTACTGTTGACTGTTACTGTTATTCTTTTGACTTGAAACCTTACAGAAAGAGTTGCTCCCCCCACTACTTGCTGAAAAGGCGGCTTATAATTTAGTTCCCTTATTCACCGTAGAGTAAAGCAGCGCTTGTGATGTTCGATGTTGTTATTGTAAATAACGCTCAATAATACGTCGTCTGCTACCGTTCATTAATTTCCAATTGCTTGCACCAATTTGTAGCAAATACAATTCAATTACATATCAAGATATATATTGAAATCTACAAAATCCCACACAAGAAGAGACTCAGTAAATCACAATGCATTAATTAATGGGCTAATGTAATTTGCCAATAGGAATTATTGTAAACTCAACAACCATAATTATGTTTGGTTTACTAATGCTTCCAAAGTAACAAATGTTGCTTTTATGTTACGCATATTTATATCAGATTAGTTAGTTTAAACCATTTCTTGTAATCACCTTCTGAAGTTTTATAAATGATGGATTGATTT
>JAQJVL010001787.1:0-145367 GCA_035578905.1 Stictocephala bisonia
TACTCTGTTTAAGCACTGTGATAACGCTAATTGCATTTCAAGTAGAAACCATATTGTGATGATATAGGATTATTTAACAAAGTAAATGTTTTATTAAGGAAAATTTCTAGTAAAAATAGATTTATGTAATTAATTTTAATAGTACCAATAGAATTATAGCATCCCCATAAGTTTACTTATTAAATTATATACTAGTATGGAATAACTTATTATTTTTAATTATTAAGTAAATACTTAAAAAAATATTGATAATTGAAATGTACTATTATTTAAATGAAAAATACTAAAATTTTTTAACTGGTAAATTCTAGCTTAAAAATTGTTACAAGTACTATTTAAAATGAAAAATAGAATATGGTCTGCTACACAGAATGGTTTTAAGCAAATGAAGCAGCTTAGAAGTATTAACTCAAAATATATACATAGATGTGTTACCATAAATAAATATCTTAGTCGATTTCTATGTATCCTTAGCAGTGTCCCTAATACCCTACCTTTACTAATATATAATAGTAATGTAATATATAAGTATCCTAAACATCATATGTGTTATTTATTTACTACATTAACTATATATCATACTGTTTTAAAATTTATGATATATAATATTTAGCAAATTTAAAATTACTAGACGTATTTAACGTTACGTCATCCGAGGAACGAGTTATTGTAAATCAAACTTACTGTCTTACATTGTTGTTAATATAATTTGGTTAAAAAATATTAATAATTTTAGATTGTTATCTATATAACTATTTTTGCCTAGTTAGATATTTGATAAAATTTTAATTAAAATATCAGAACAATTGGCACGTTCTAATAATGCCGGGTAAAAACAAACAACTGAAGCTTAACCGACTTAGGGCTTCATTAATTCCACAACGTTCCTTCTTTGTTTAAGGGTTCAAAGGACCTCTTTTTCGATTCTTTAGAAATGAGAAAGGTTTAGAGTGATATAATATTTGTAAACTATATTATTTTTTTTACTACTCTTAACTTAAACTATAAATACAACCTCCATCTGTTATACAGTTGTTTATTTCTCCATTTTACGAAATTATTTATTAATTAAAAATGAAAAGTATCTTGAGCTGTAGCGTTGGCTACATAAGCAGGTGGGCGAAAACAGTTAGACTGTTTTCCACACTAATACATCAACTGTTAGCGACTGCAGTGTGTGCTGGAGAGAGGCGGTGAGAAAGGGGAGTAAACGGAGTCAGAGAGGGAGGCATATGGTAGTCTGTAAAGGCGAAACAAGAAATAATTTTAATGATCATCAAAACTAGTTTCATGGGAATCGTTTCATCGTATAGCCTTCTTGTCTCTACAATAAGTAGTAAATGTTCTTAGTGTTATTCAAAAAGAACATAAAACAACGTGTTTGAAAGATAGTTCATATGTTAAAACCTTAAATAGATGTACAAATAGATGCTAAGTTTGTTATGATTTGAAGTAAAAGATGGTAAATAAGGTAGTACATATATTTTTAATAAAGTATCATTAAAAAAGTTTTTATCCCTTCCGATTGAAAATTATAAATAAAAAGCAACCACAACAATAAAAGTAGTCTCAAAGCATATGTTTTTAACTATTAAATTATTATTGCATTGCACTTAATTAAGATCTAACTGATAAAAATTAACAACATGCCATTGTAATAGAGTATTAAAGCCAAATCTTGATTTAAAATAAATATTCATTTCATATATTTATATTTGAATATGACGTATTTCATATTATAGTAAACCATTATGGTCTGATGACGCAAAAGTCGGTTTACTGACGCAAACATAAAACTATTTACAAGTTTGTACTAATATTGTAATTAAGTGTGTACACACAAAGAATAATCTACCTCACTATAAAATTACGGTTTCATTGCTGTATTTGCCTGTTATTCTGTTAAATGTTTAGTTAAAAATTAAAGATATAACATTTATCTTTATTATCTGATCCATTTAACTAATTTTATTCCCTCTTTTTAGTCTTATTTTAATTCAACCAAATGAAAATTAACACATATATTAAAAGGGTTTTTGTTACTTTTCAATACTTTATCAGCATATCATTTCTTCATCAGCATATTCTTTATCACCATTTTTTTTGTTTTTACTACTTAAGTCGTTGTCAAAACTATATTTTGTAACTATAATATTGTTTATAAAGAATTAGTATAAATATACAAAGCCTTTATTTACTAAAAAACAGTATAGCTGTGTAAATGATGTTACTATATTTTAAAACGAGTAAGTGCTAAGTTTATAAATGTAAATATTATATTATAAGGCTGTATTGGTGTATATAGTTAAACACATTCTTCTTATGATAAATTAATTCGTTTTATAGTTTAATATAGGCATAGTAAAATAGAGATTTATTTTTACATTAAAGTTATTTCATGTATATTTAAAATTTATACATTTAACTTATATATTAATACTTTATTATACTTCGCCCTATTGATAGTTACTTACTAGATACTCAGAGTTTGAAAGATTTTTAAATTATCCTTTTTACCATTATTTTCTGTATATATGCTGAATAATTTACATGTAAATTACATTATATTCTTAATTTTCATTTGACAATCGACTATTTGTTTGTAAGTAAGCATTTACATTTATTTTTTTATTAATAAATAAGAGAGAAAATAAAATGTAGAGTCACGTTACTGCTGCCCTATTAACACGGTTTATAAGGTATTTATAAATACATAAAACTATTATTTATTATAATAAATTATAAACGGTAAACTCCATTAATGAAAATTAGTGTTAGTAAATTACAAACATGTAGTTTATTTCAAAAATGTATATGTTTTTATATTTATTATGTATTAACGATGCAAATTTAAGTACTTCATAGACCAAAATCATAGCGTAGATATTATTTTCAAAACTTTGTGTTTCTTGAAATAACACCCTTATAATGCACAACATGAATATTCAGAGAGTTTTTTGCCCATTGTTTGACATCAAACTGAAAGGCACCATTAAATTTGGCCCTAGATCATATTTTAAAAGGACAAAGCGTGACTTGTGTTTTAATTAGACGCCATTCTTTATCTGATTGTTTGTACATTTTTTAGCATTAGCTGCCAAAGTTAATACTTCGATAAATTATTATAACGTATTTTAATCGACTACGTTAAATATATAGTAATTTCTATTAAAATTTAATTTTTAAACCTATGAGACAAAGACAGTTAGTTGTAAGCTACTATATTATTAATATCTACGCAACAAATATGTCTTATGTGTTAAAAGATAAATAGTTATGTTGTTTATTTATTAAAATATTTGTTAGTACTGAATGCATACACGACAAGTTATTTACTTCTAATTGTCTAATATAAAAACATCGTTCATAATTTACTTTAATTAGATACTATTTATACATTGTTAAATTACATGTGATTTTTAATTACACCTGCGTAGTATATAATAAAACAATAGAATTATATTTTACTATCCATTGGCAATTATTATGCACTAGTCTCGTCAATAAAGAATAACAACAGCAATACAAAAGCGATAAATAAATAAATAGATATTTTTATCAAAGTAAAAGTAAACATAATAAAGTGTAGTTAAAATAAGTAAAGAATACTGACATTGAAATGTACAGAGAAATTACAAGGAAACTATTTTAAAACAAGCATGATAAGATTATAAGCATTAAAGATAAGCCTAGTAATAAATAAACTTGGTATTTATTATGCGGGCATATAAGCAATTATACTACATATCACACAAATAACAAACCTCCCATTACTATAAAATTAAGTGTAGGATTTTGAAGGTCGAATGTTGTTATGATTGTGGTAGTTTTTGAAAGATGTTTCTTCATGATCAGAGTCTTATTTATTACCTATGTAAATATAATAACCCCTCATAATACATTGCAGATAGCTGTAAATTAGAAGGATATATATTACATTTAAACAGTCAAAAATTGTACAGTCAAATTTTATATATATGAGTACGAGTACACAGATCACGGGGTTTAGAGGACATCTCAAACTGTGGGCTGGTAATAATTACTCTCCTGTAAACGTTGTGTTGTTGGTTGTTTTATCTGCCTCTCTTGGCAGAGATGATGAGTCATTTCAAACCACAAAGTGTTTTCCCTCCCCCCACACAATAAAACTTCACTTGCTCTCAGTCGGAACATGGATATTCTCTCCGTGTTTTTATTACTTTGTTTTTTTTTTTTTTTTTTTATTGTATACAACCGTTATACTTTATTTTTATTTAGAATTATCTTTTATTTATTTATTTTTTAATACACCTTATACTTATTTTATATTACTAACTTGTTTTAAATGTTACGTTCAGCATCTTTCTTTACATATTTTAAGAAATAATACAACATTAGTTAACAATAACTAAACGTAATATCCAATAATAACTTTATAAAAAAATGTTCACTATAATTTTAGAAACTAAAATAATATATAGTGCCTAAATCAATGCAATTTAACTTTATTACATTCGACAATGAACACTTGTTTTTGAATATTATCATAAAATGTTTTTTTTTTTCACTTTTGAATTTCCACAAATTATAAAATATACTATAAATGAGTTTCTTCCTCATGGTATAATCTTTTATACTTGTTTGATTAGTTAATATTTAAAAGACTTTTCAATCTCTTATCTATAATTCTACATATTATATTATGGATCTTTATTAGGTATTATATAACTATTCATATTAATTATTTAATCAACTTAAATTTCAAGCAATTATTTAAGATTTACTAAGATTATACTACAATCATTATCTTCTGTTTATAAACTAATAAGTAATACATATTTGTAACTCACGAAATGTACTAAATTTAATAGTTCAATATTTTGATGACTACGATATCAATAGTTTTCCTGGAATATTTGATTAAGAACTTGACTAAGTTGAGAGTAGTTGGATTTGGCATAGTACATACTACCCAATTAGCCCACTTAATTAATCGGCGACACTGGAGTCTCCGAGCTTCAAGTTAATTAAGAGCTTGGATTAAGTAAATAATTTGTCAAACGTGATTTATCGAGTTGGCTAAAAATACGTCATTAACTTGTTATTACGTTGTGTATAAATCTTTACGCTAGTATAAAGATTTATAATTTATTACTTTTACAAGCATTTAGAATCTTTTGCTATTAATCATTTTTATCCTATTCTACCATTACAGTTCATTTCATTACGCATTGTTTATCCTTGTAAATATACAAAATTTGTTTTTTAATTGATAAAGTTACAATTCTTAAGATCTTTAAGAATATGATAAAAGACCCATACTTACAACAAACTGTCGGAACTAGTGGCGTAATACCGTAACTCAGTTATTTGGGAACAAAGTGTTGTGGAGATTGTAAATGATATGATCTGAGCTCAGTCATCTTAATACTGACACGAAGTTTGCTCAACGGTTGCCATCGACATGGACACTACTAGAGAAGTCTGGGATGATTGTGTTGGGTGGTAGTCAGTATACGGATGTTTTGTAGGAAGGAACACATCATTTATACTACGTGGTACAGATTCCACATAAAGGAGATGGTTTAAGAAAATTTATCTGGATTGTATGTCTTGTGGAATGATCATTTAACCAAAACAGATAATTGTCTTTAATATA
The DNA here is from genome assembly GCA_035578905.1 of Stictocephala bisonia. NCBI lineage: Eukaryota > Metazoa > Arthropoda > Insecta > Hemiptera > Membracidae > Stictocephala > Stictocephala bisonia. Next base: position 5,639 of record JAQJVL010001787.1, read on the forward strand.
TGTACTTTAGTCTTCACTGTTTTTCAAGTCAAGGATACTTTATTATTATTTAATGAGTTGTTTAGAGTTCAAGTTTGACATTAATGAAATGCCCTTATATATACTGTCCAATATTATAAGTGTTGGATGTTATAAAATAATTTACGGAAAGTGCATTAGAGTACATTTTCAAACAGGTAATTTCTGTAGAAGTGGTGAGTATACAGTTATTATGTAGATAAATGCTGACTAAAATTACTGATCAGATAGTGTGAGATTTTATTGCGATTTGTTACGCTTTTCAATGTGTTTTTTACAGTAGTAAATAATGTTTTGTTAAATATTATATCTATTTATTGTTACAAGGTTCACTAATGTTATAAATCACTTTTTCTAAGTTAACCATAATTATTGTAAGTAATTTTAAATTTTTTTTCAATCAAGAAAGCTCCAAACCTGAAATTACCTTAATTAAGGCACTATAATTAATTAGTTACACAAGTTGAGTAACCCCAGGCTACAAATCGTGTCTTTCAAAAATACGTGGAATGTACCCTATTTCCATTAGAGATTTCTACCAATCTAAGGGCTCTATAAATCATTAACAACATTGGCTTAGGTCCAAATGGGATTCCGGTACTTATTTATATTAATATATAGTCTTTTAGAATGCTTTCATAAATCCAAAGAAAGAACTAAATTTATACTGGAAATCTATTGCTTTTAAGTATAGATATTAGGCAAAATATATTTACAATTTTTTAATTGATTGCATAAAAAAATACGAACTGTTCGTTAAAAAATGAATAGCTACAGGTACACTTTTATAGATATGGTATATTGTCGTAATACAAAATATAATTTAACTATGGTTAATCTTACTTGTAATTATTTTATAACTTACATTCTTTTACACTAATATACTTCTTATACGACACATTTTACCTTAAAGTTTTTATTTTATCATTGTATCTATGAGGATATTTCTAAATATATCTTGTATATTAAGTAGGTTATTTCATAGAAAGTTTACAATGCCTGGATTTAAAAAAGGGATGACCCATTATCATTAGGTATGTTATTTTAAATCCGAAAATGTTGTATTTTATAAGTCAATAACCTTACCAAATAAGTTATTACACTTGCTTGGCTGGTCGGTTCTGAGAAAAGGTGTATGTTTGGCAAGTGTGGACATGGTCAATTTCCTTTAATGAAGTAAAAAGAAAATAATCAGACAATTAAACACACAAGAAAATGGTTGAAAATTCCCTTGCCTTGCTTTTTTTCATTTAAAGTATTTTTTTATGTATATAATTGCAATCATGTTATAAGTCTAATTTTTGAAGTATTGTGTCTAACTCACAAGTAAACCTTGATTCTCTCAATGATACTGTTCTTTCACTGGTAATTAAGATAGTTGGTGGAAATTGTGTTTGATTTTTTCTCAGCTATCACTTTAACAGTTTCCAGCTATTTTTATTGATTTCTGGATTATTTATCTGTGAAATAATTCACGTAGTCTCCATAGAAACCAACACCTTCAAGAACATCAGAAGAACTTTGTTTGTGGTGCTGTGTCAGCCACTCACATATCTAGTGCCTTGATTTTTACTGAGGCCAAGTATGCCTCAAATAAAGCATATGCAAGTGATATATCATGTATGAGTGAGTTAAGCCAAGAAATTACGTTACTATAGTTAGCAGTACAAATACCAGGTGATTCATATTTAGGACTATAGCTGTTATTCATATTTAGGACTATAGCTGTTATTCATATTTAGGACTATAGCTGTTATTCATATTTAGGACTATAGCTGTTATTCATATTTAGGACTATAGCTGTTATTCATATTTAGGACTATAGCTGTTATTCATATTTAGGACTATAGCTGTTATTCATATTTAGGACTATAGCTGTTATTCACAATCGTATCCCCTCCTATCTATTCAAAGCATTCCGGAAATAACAAGTGTTATGGAGTATTGTAATAAACTTTAAGAAAGTGTAACTTGAAGTTGTGAGACTCACCGAGGAAAATACAGATTTAAAACCTTGCTATAAAACTTAAAACCATATCTTGTAGCCATATTCACTTAAGCCACTCTCCATTTTAGCCCTTTACTTAAAGAACACTTAAAATAAATATTTCAAGGCAACAGTCATTCTGGAGTCACCAGTGAATATTAACAATAATTATTCAGTTTCAGGTGTATAGGCTGCCCAAGAGGCATGCCTAAGACCGCACCAGTTGAACGAGTAGATCAGCATTGGCACTGATTGTCTTGAATGATGCACTCTAATCAGCAATCAGCTTAACGAAGAATAAAAAATGTTAAATAAAATAGATTAAAAAATTTAATTACTGAGCATTGAGTACAGAATATGCCTAAATACAAATAAGGACATAGAGTCTTTCAATTTTTGGATAAATAATTTCTATATAATTGAAATTACATGTCTGTATATGAAAATTGTTAGATGTAAAATATTTCCGTAATTTTCCCGAAGGCACTAAAACAGTGTCTGAAATAATTGGTAAAGTAGTTCTGTAGGGTGATATTCAAAACAAATACAATATAGTAGAACAAGAATAGCTTTTGAACAGGTTACCAGAGGCATAGAAGTAGTATGAATACACGTCAAGTGGCCTCGAGGACAATAAAGTTGTTATAACATGTCAGACAAGTGGGCTCCATGTCACTGTGTTGGTAACTGTCAAAGTACGAGACATTGTGACAGTCTCTGCAATACATTCGCTCGTGCATTACTGTAAATCCCTATAAAACAATTGTTCACAAACATGTATTTTAGGACATGTAACAAAGAAATGATATTTTTATTTTATTTCTGAACTATAATTAGTAACCTAATGTTTTATTTCAGAACAACGTTTCCATTTTTAAGGCCTAAAACCGTATACATAATTTTTTCGACTTATATCGTAAACTCCCTCTGCCTCAATTACATTTGACATAATAACTATACTATCCTCTCCTTTTCCTCTGTTATTTTCATATTTACGATAGCAAAATGATGTTATGTAATTAAATGTAATGAAGTGGCAACATTCCCATCTCACCTTAGAGTTCATTGTACATTTTTCATTTTTTTATTTTTTTAAATATTGTGCATTTATATTTAGCCAAGGTTTCATCATGTATTACTTCTCTTTCATCCCCACCTATATCTATTTCTCTTTAGGCATCTGTAAGCGACTATTTATAATGATACTAACACTGTGACGTACTTTAATCATACGAATCGTAAATTATTTATGTATTTAATGTGCTTGTAATTTAATATTTCTATGGAATACGGATATATAAGGGTATGTTCATAATCAAATATTTTCACTACACCTCTATTTCCTTTAACGGATATTGGATTCTGACCAAGAGTGATAAAGTTACTTCATCTCTCAATATAAATCGTCTTTACTTCCGGCGGAAGTTTTATAATGTATTTCAAGGGCAAGTTTCTACAAATTTATAATATAAATAAGGAGAGTACTAAAATGTCACAAACCATATTTGTTTCACGCATAAGAGACTGTTTTGGATTTTAAATATGTTTGTATAGTCTATGATTACTTTTTTAGGTGAATCCAAACAGTTATACCTAGTCCTCAAATAGTTATATTCCCTGTCAATAATGTTTAAAGGCATACACTTATTGTCAAATGCATGTATAAATTACAGAAGCAACTTAAGGAAATATTTCAGTGCTAAAATTTACTTTAGAAAATATGCTAAATTTAATACAACATATTTTCTAAAGTATAGTTTATTATTAGTATTTTTTTATATCTATAAAAGAAATTGTGGGGAATAATTGGAGACTGTACATGACAACATGTATTGGGAACTCTTTCAATATAATTGCTTAGGTTCATTTTTAACTGTTTGATTTTTGATATCAACATAATCAACTTAGATCAATCTTTCTGGCTCCAGAAATATGCACATTTAATATTAACCAATGGCTCTCTCTTCGCTGTTTACAAAAACCAATCGTTAGTTAGTCTAGTCACTTTAAACGATAAAATTATTTAATAAACTATTGTTTACTAGCTCTAAACCATAATAATACAACCCTCAAATGTGTTTATAATGAATTTACAAGTATTCTCATAGTATAAATTATGTTGAGATGATAAACATTTAATAAAGATATGAAAAGGATTAAACTATTAAATTAAGGAATGTTTATTTAAATATACCGTATTGTATACACAAATTAAATTAGAAAATATTTTAATTATGAAAAAATAAGGTTTATTAAGGGACCATTATCAGGATGAAGAGTCAAATTTGTATTACATACACCTTTGATATAATAAATATACAAAATATTTTCTCGTAGAGATTTTGATAAAAACTGTTAACTAAGATGTAAGTAAAGTCAATAAAATATGGTAAATAAAAGCGTGATTCGATAAATATTTTTATATTTGTTAAACCTAAATAATAATATTTCAAGCATCACTGATAGTTAATTATTAAATCGATTAATATTTATTTTAAATTAATACTTATGTTCATATGCCGATTTTTAAAAATCACGTATTTAACATAAAGCTATTTTTAACACTCTCCTTTTAAACATTACTTAAGGGTACCTTTACAAGCTTATAGATAAACCTTTTAAATGAATTAAAATAAATAATTGTGGTGTAATTTTTAAAACAATTTACCATTATTGACATTTATAATAATAATAAAATACGTACAGATGTAAGTCATTTTAAAAATGTATCATAATATCTGTATTATAAAGTATAAAAACAATTTACTGTATTGTAGGTAATACGTAGGAGAGATAGAAATGCCTTCAAAGCGTGTGTTACTTGCCAAGTCATGTACGTCTTGAAGGTCACTGACTAGGTACCAAAGGAGTCAACGAGCCACAAACACTTCTGTCTCAACTGCAGAGTGAAATGAGATGTCTTATTATCATTAAGAGTGATTGTCCTATATTCAAATATTTAAAAAAGTTTATCAAATTCATTTTATCATTAGAATGTTTTATTTAAATAAACAGTTTTTTAACTAGAGTTGCTTTTCGTAATTATAATATGTATATTAAAGTATCAAAACACAATTAATTATTAGTTGAACAACAAATATCGTCTTCTTCTTTAAAAAAGGAAGCAGCTCGGTTAGTTCTGTAATAATATATCAAGTAGTTGTGCAATAATGAGTTAAAAAGTCCTTCAGGGACCTTCGAGGAATTGGCAAGTGGTTTTTGAAAGCTAGAGGCAAATTCATCCACAGGTCACGTGTTTTGTAGTGAAGTCTTGTGTTATTTGGAGGACCCTTCATTAAAGTGTTCTTACAACAGTTTGTCAAAAGGTTCTGTGCCCAATCTAGGCTCATTGAAAGCCTCGATTTTTTTATAGGTTGTTTAGTCTTTATCTACTGCTATGCTCAACAGAGTTTCGGGAGGATATAGTTAATAGTTGTATAGATCGATACTACACGTGCTCCAGACATATTCAACATTATTAAAGCATAAATTATTTTAATTTTTGTTATACTTTTACAATTGTCAACTTTCTGGATTGACTGATCTAATCATGAAAACACTATTTAACTTTATTATCATTTTTTGAATAATGTATTCTTGAAAATAGCTTGTTATGTAATGACACAAGTTTACTGAAATACATAAAAATAATTATGAAAAAAATTCTTGTTTACCTCTTTTAAGTATAGACATAGTTTTCATAAATTATAATGTCCATAAAGTAGTATTTTTTGTTTATCTTTCTATAATAGCAAAATAACATTCTTAAATCTCGTGAAGGCTTTTGGTGTTTAATAAGAAGATATTTTGTAACATAAATTTATATGTTAGCCTTGGGTATAAATAACGTCTAAAAACCTACCCCTTCTTTCTTTTTCAAGAAATGTATGGCATTTCCATTTTATTAATACCCATAAATCCTGTTGTTTTCAGATATCTTTAATTGTTCAATTTGAAAGGTTTAGTAAATGATTCTAAAGACTGCTTTTACAAATTGTAACATTTATTTGAGATTTCATTTTTGACATGAGTTGTTTTTAGCTATGTGTTAAATGTGTACAAATAAGTAATAATGTTTATAGAAAATTGATTTGTCTTTAATTGACTCGAACTAGTTTAAAACTACATATTGGGTGTTTTTGTGTCGTTATCAGACGTTATTAGCCTTTACCCTTAGCATTAGTTTATAATTAGACCTTTGGACTCTGCAGTCAGAAGCCTCACCCACTGAACCACCGCGTCAGCAAATTATGACAGGTTAGTCCTTTGTAAAAATATATTTAAAGTATTAAATATGTAAAGCAGTGTTTTAAACACTAAAAATTACTTCCCTGATGAAATATAGTTCATGGAAAGTTCTCAGTTATGACAATAATTTGAAATAGCTGAGGGCTACACTCATTAACTATAATGCTGTGGTAAAATTTAACGAGATGCTCCATATAAAGGACTAATTAATTATATCATTTTCAACTCGGACATAGCTTTGTTTATGGAAAAGCGAAATTATATTTAATATAAATATTAATTATGAAAAACCATTATCAGATTTTAAAAATATTCTGTAACTAGTAATTATATGAAGGTATTATCCATATATTTTTGGATTTTGTATGAATCATAATTTGAACCTAGTTATAAATATTGTAAATTATTTCTTTTATAGTATTGTAAATAACAGAGACATCTCTTTTTCAGACCGAATAATATTATTTTAAATCAACTAAACATAATTAAACTAAGAAAGCCAAACAAATCATTCATAATCATAGTTTCCGACAAGGAAAACGTTCAAACAAATAGCTAATAAACTATATTGTCACAACTTTTGACTGATTTCTAGATGTTATACAATTAAAAAGGTAAAAAAAAAAACTTAACAGATATTGATTTGTACAAATAATCTGTAGTATTCTAATAATGAAAAGTTTTAACGTAGAATTTTATAAATATAATTTGTAAAAATGGATAGAAAAAACTACATTACTTGAATTGGAATGCCAATATGATATTTTATAATGTAGTCTATAAACATTCCTGTAAGGTTATGATTTATTTTTGTAGGCCTATAACAGTTATCAACATAACAACTTTGACCATGTGCATGAGCAAAAAATAACATATTGCAGTCCTTTAAAAATAATTTGTTTATTATTAGTACGTTAATTTATATTAGTACTGAGGTTTTATGGTGTTATTTTACGGTATAAATTTTGATATCACTCTAATGTATTTATAACCTATGTTACAAAATAGTGTGCATTAAAGGGTAAAAAATAATGGACTGTTAAAGAATCTTTACCGTCTCCTTTTTACCAAACTTTGTCAGATTTTCTCAATATGATATTTTAATAATGTTAATATTTATCAATAAAAACAAATTAACCGTTCAGTTGTGAAATGTTAAGAGATTAGTCAAAATATTTTGTTTAGTACTGTTTACTTGCTAAATTGCTCAATTTTTTTTTTATCACAAGATAACTGTGATTATAACTATATATAATTTCAAACGTAAATTAATATTATCTCAATGCGTATGTAGATCCGTTCCGACAAAAATCCTGTTGTTAAATAACATCTAATACGGTTCCTTATAATAGTATTCCTTTTGTTTTTGCAGTTAGATTTAAGTTTTTTCTTTTTTTTATACAGGCGTTATAATATACGAATGCAGTAAATGTACAGTTAAAATTAGTCAAGATATTACATGAATAGTACTAAGGTTTTTTATTTAAATTGTTTTTAGATAATAATATGGTACAATGTGATTGTATTTTAATATAAAAATGCAATGCCCTAAGCATAAAATGTTTTTAACGGTGAAGTTGTTGGGTCAGACTTGACTCCACTGTGATATGAGTTTCACTCGTCGTTTGTGCAAGTGATATCGTTATATAATGCTTTGAAGTGTATATTATGTAATTAAAAGTATATCAGACTTTAATATTATTATTTGTAGATAAGACATGTAAATATTATTTGGAAACGACCTTAAAATGTAATGATTTATTTTACATGACGAAAATGTAAATAAAATATTATTTAAAGTATTATAATAGTTTATACGATGTACTCTACGTATTTATAGTATTTCTTTCAAATTTCATGAAAATATGTTTGAATCATTGTGATTGACAATAAACCACTTGGTCTGTATATTAATGGAAATTTATTTTGCTGTGTGTATTTATGATAAATGTATTATAAAATATGAATTAACTTTACTACCGTCAAACATTCAATTCAGGCAGTAATAATACCTGACTATTAAATGTTAACCACCTCAAATGTAATTAATTAGTAATATGATTGGTTACATGTTTGTATAGTGCTAATGAGTTTTGTTTACGCAAATTAAAAGGAGTACTAATGTAGGGATAATAGTTTTTAAATATTGAGTTTGTACATAATTTGTATATCGTACGATTATTTATCATATACTCATACTATTCAGAACGGGCGTACTTTATAATTATATTTCATAACCTTACTAACGATCTGGCTGTTACATAATATAAGCTAAGACGGTTACTTATCAGACTATTTCTCTTATATATTTACCGTTATTGAATGATTTAAAGTTGTTTTTACTACAAGCGTTATGGTCATATTTTTTTCTTTTATATTTTGTCTTTATTGTAGAAAATTGTCAATAAAAGCTCGTGCAATATGATGACATGTGATTATAGTAATACACGTTACGTGGTGCCAAAGCCGTTCTGTGAAGGAACCTGTGGAGTGCGTGGTATTTCTCACAGGGCCAGTATATCTCATACCTTAATAAATATATTAAATACTCCACATAGCCTCAATGTACGGGAGCCATTTTGTGGTAAACTCTTAGAGAAAGTTATTGGCGTTTATTAAGTTACGAAACCGTGTTGTTTATCTAATTTTTTTTAACAACTATTACAATTATTTGAGTCTGTTCATGCCTCTATCAACATTTTAAATACCATAATACCAGTACAAAAGTACAACCCGTGAACACTTTTAATTCCACAGAATATTTATGGCAATGTAAACTGTTATAGAATAGGGACATCTTGTTCCAGGTAAGGTTAGTTTCATTAACTGTGAACATTTGCACGATTTTCAACTTTCGTTATATTTTAACTATAACATGTGATTAGAAAAAATACAATCTTATGACATAGTGGACACAATACAATGTGTTACATCATAATAAATACGTTGATACACCTATCTATATGTATTACTCGTTTCCATAGTTCGAAATGGAATGAAAATTGTCTTTATTGTATTTCAAATGGTGAAGTTAGGGCCGTATAGTCTTTTATAGGTAGGTAATAATGTAGAGATAAAATAATTTGATAAATGTTATAATTTTCCTACGTTATTTATATTGAAAATGTAATAAATAAATGGTTTCGGAATGTTATGGTAAATTATACATGTGATATTTAATACAATTCCCCAAGAGTTATGTATACATTAATTATTGGAAGTATTCAAAATATGACAAAAAATAACTAAATATATATACAGGGTGTAACCTATATACTTGGAAAAACTTAAGGAGGTTGTTCCTTGGATGAAAACAAACTAAAAATTTTCCTAATATGTTTTCTGTCTGTCTGTCCGTCCGTGTTTTTTGCATTATATATTTTTCTCATCAGCCTTAAAAGGTTGAGTTTTTAAATTTGGCACATATGCTATACTAGTAATATTCTATTAGATAAAAACATTAAAAAAATTTCGTTGGAAATGTTCAAAGAAGCGGCTAGCTAATTAAAAAAGTTGACGTTATTTTTTCACATGAACCCATATACCTGCGTTAAAAATGCACATAAGTAATGAATTTTAGACAATTTGATTACAAAACTAATGATGCCTTATTTATTGAAAACAAACAAGAAATGCATAATTTACGGTATTTTCTTCAATCTAGTTACACTTGAATTTTTGTTCTTCAAGTGTACCTAGATTTATTTACAAACTGTTTTAATAATATCACATCAATCTATGTGTAGTCTTTTTTGATGGTATTCACAAAATAGTACAGAACTACTAATTTTAATATTGAGATGTTATTTAACTAACATTTACCCACATATAACAATGGTGAAGCGATGTTTTTGTAACCTACAACGTTCTTCAAGATAGACAGAATAAATTCTTACTATTTGATAAAGAGTTGATAGGACAAATTGTGGCTACCTGGATTCCTCATTTATAACAGGGGTTATTATTTCGAGTATCTACTTATTTGAAAATTCTATATGTTCTGTTACTTAAGGTTATCCCAAATAAAATAATCTCTTTTAGAAGTAATTTAGTAAATAAAATACATTGTTATCTCAACTGAATTTTAGACCAAATGTAATTTAAAAATTGATTATATTCATAAAATGTTTTTAAATACAGTCAGTAATAAATCATTCGGTGTTTACTACTAAGATAACTGTAATTTACCACAGATGTTTTTATTTTCCAAAGGCACGTTTTTTCATTACAATAATTTTATAGCAAATTATTTAAAGATAACAAATTCTCTAATTAGAAATTAAGAAAAAAACATTTACTGAGGATGATTAACGTTATGCAATACTTTAAAACTATGGGTTAAAATTAAATATTGATTTTATTTTTACTAATTTAAAAAAATATTAATACTTTATAAACATCATATTTTAATAAATATATGAAATATGTACATATAATTGAATATTTTTAAACATTTAAATTTTAATTTTACCTACATTTAGTAAAGTTATGATATAAATATAAACTGACAATTACTTATAGGAGATACATCATTATTAAGATATAAATTAAGGGGTGAATTAGGAAAACTTATGGGGCACGTAGAATTACGACATAATATTTAATATTGTAATTTTGATATAACTACATTATCGAAGGTAATATATAATTTAAAATAAGTTATTATCAGTGAGTGGAGAGGTTATATTCAGAGGCCAGATGGCAGAAGATAAATCCATTACCAAACTTCAGGATCAAGTTAGAGAGGAGTGATACATTATTTATCGTATCAAGTTGTGCTTGAGACTGCAAGGTTAACAACTTCAGCTTTTAATATAAACTTCTTATCTTCAGTCTTGATGGTCATCAATTTAATAATAGTCCCATCATTATTTGGATCATTAAAGCCTTTTTACCAAATAATTACGCAATTAAATTATATTCTATTATTATTTGTGTATACTAGTATCGTTAAATGTAATGCAGCAATGGTCAACGAAAACTCTTAATTATTTTTATTTTTATCCAACGAAATGTAAAGTTTTAAGAAAATTTAAGTTTCCAAAACGTCTATGGATTAAGCAAATGTAGTATTTTAACAAGGACAACTAAGCGAGCACTAGCTGCATCATTTATTTAAATACTTTACTTTTTTTAGTGTTTACATTTTTTTCAGAGTTTGAAAATTATGTTGCACAGATCACAGAGTAGTACAAAGATTGAATTAAAGTGAATAACCATTTATTAGTTTATAGATTGATGAATTGTTACATTACAAATAAATTAAATAAAAAACGTTCTTTAAATTAATTGTTATGGCTTAAAAAATTAGTTAATTTAACTGAACTAAGTCCAACTTTAACCTTATTTCATTGGGGGATTGATTACAAATTCATTAATGCTATATTTAACGTTAGAACAACGTAGATTCCTCTTAAGAGTCAAATCTATTTGCTAGTAGCAGTAAGGGAATTATTGATTATTGCTGTATTAACATATATCTCTAAATATACAACGGGACACTTAACACTAAGAACCATGTGAAAATTGAACCCATCAGTAATAATAAAAATATCATTTTATACACAGCTTATAAGTTGGACTTTAATGAAAGTGATGCATTGAACTACGTTTAACAATAACAACATTGTAAAAATGATTTAAAAATAATTATGTAAATCTTATTTATAATTCGTATTTGTTTTAAATAATTTAACATGAAAAATACTATTGATAAGTTATTTCATGTTATTCCCTCCTGGAATATAACTTATGACTTACTACTAAGCTACTTGTACCAAATGACCTATTACGCTGACATTTTATGAGTCTTGTTTGTTATAAATTATGTTATCCTGTTACTTTTGTAATTATAATAATTGCACTTAACACAAATTAATTTTACGTTTATCATTCATCATCCTTACTTTAAAAAAAGCAATAATTATCTTTCTATTGCAAATGCCAAAGACTAGTGGAAGCCACATGATAACGTTAGTTCAAAGTTAAACTCAATTATATCAACTCTCCTTCATCCCTTAAGACGTTGAGGTGGAGAAGTTTCCTGGATGGCTGTGAGGTTAATACACCGCAATTTATAATTTCCCCAAGAACAATTTATGCCACACATTTCAGATTGTGTATATTTATAGGATGTCCCCTATATAATCTGCTTTCACTCTGAGTACGATTTGTTATATTTTATTTAGTCAGAGATAATTAATCTGATAATTTTTCGCTTCATAGAAACATTTTATTACAAATAACTGTTTTCGTATTAAATATTTAAGTCCTCAAACATGCCATTTATGATTTTTGTACATTTATAAACTTTATTATTTACGTTACTGTACTTTACCTTCAGATCATTTTTTATTTAGTTAATATTAAGTTTTCTTACATATATTTCCTCAATATAAGAGCTATACTTACCATATAACATGCCCTGTCTTTAACATCTACTGTCTTTAACGGTATAAAGTGGGAATATTACTAGAGTGTATCTTAGAATTTTCTGAATCTCTAGAGATATACTTAGGAGTATTTTATCACACCAAAATATTAATTAATATTACAGTAAAAGTTACTCTTTACCAAAGTATACAATCTTTTTTCCAGTTACTTTTTGCAACCTATGTGCACTAATTTGGTAATAAAACATATCGATATTATTACTGATTCAAATTTACATTGAATCCATACTAAAACATTTCATTAGGAGATTTAAGGAGGATTTAACAATTTTGATTTACCAGTATACCATCATACAAACCTTCTTCATTTAATCAGTATTAATTTAATTGTAACAATTTATTGTAAAAGAAGTATAATATATGTTCATAAATTAGCGTTAAATGGTATTTTCAAAATAAATTTATATACCTCGTAATTTAAATTATAGAATGATTCTTCATATTTAGAATGAAGATATTTTAAGAACACTCATAAATTTTATAGTTATTATGTTTTCATACAGTTTATAATCTTGAAAATTACTAGCCACAAAAATGTAAACAAAACTTAACCTATAAAATAGTAAAATTATGAGCTAGTGTTAAAAATGTAAAGACTATGAAACTATGTGAAAATGACTTTAGTTTTATGCATTATTCAACAAAAATTTAAATAGTGAATTGAACAGTGGACGTTTTGCATTGTTATGAAACATTCATGGAAAATCAAAGTAACCGATTTTCATAACTAAATTCAGTTAAGTTTAAAAATAGTGTGATAAAAATGTTTAAATATATAGGAAATAAATGAACACTTTCTCATATTATTAAAGAGTAATGATAGTCACAAGAACGTTGTGCTACTGTAAGGGAGAGTTTTAGAAATAATTTGCTCTGATATCATTATATTATCAAAATGATAATAATCCTTAAGAATATGAGTAAAATTCTTAAGATGACTTATTTTGAAAATAAGAGTTTATGGAATATCATTTGAAGCATACCAGTAACGGAGGGAAGTCATCAATTGTAAGAATATGGGCAATAAAACTGATTTGTTATCTCTTCTCAGATTAGGTTTGTTCAAACAAAATAAATTTGGATGTTTTGATCAAATAATTCAAGCTCTGCTATTAGCCTTAATAAGGGTATGAAAAGGCCTTACTAAAGGCCTTACTTGGAATATTATCAAAATAGTAAAATTATTGGGAAAACAAAGGTAAATAGATAAGTAATTGTTTATCATGTATGTTAACAAACTCTCCGTACTACATAGTACTGGTTAGTCGGCAACTTTAACTAATTTTTAACTATTTTATTTGATGATATTTACAAATGTTAGTAATCTTAAATATAGCAATATAGTTAAAAAACCTTACGACCTGAAATCGTTAACTCTGATTTTATAAATTTATTTTTTACCAGCATTCATTAGTTATATTTTTATTTCAAATACACACAAAAAAAATTGTTTTAAATAATCATACATATTGAATGAATTATGATAATATAAAAATGTTTTGTGAATCAAAATGTGGATTTCGTTACTCGATAAAAGAAATATGACTGGTTTAAATTAGAGTAGAGAATCATATATGGCAAGGGAAATAAATTGTTAAGTAAACAATATTTTGATTGTTCTACATATTTTGTAATAAAAATTGTGTAGTTTAAGAATTATCTATTTTGATTTTAAAGAAAATTTTAATTAATTTATAAGGGAAAATAAAATAAAATGCTATTGTAGTTTTTTTTTTTTTTTTTTTTTTAATGACATATCTTGTAACACAAGTTGTATTTAACAGAGTATGCCCTGCATGGATCACACACTGCCGGGCAACTCTCGAGACCCTGAACGCTCATTCCGAAGGAGGCCGAAGGTCTCTCTCTCGTCATCTGGAAGGGATCAGAAGGTTTGTTCGGTATATTTTTTTTTCGTTCGAAGCAGAGGCCACTGCCTTCCTTTGGTGCCAGCTATCTTAAACCAGGCTAGGGTGTTGTCGCATTCACCTTGAGTGTCGTCCATCACCCCGCCTGAAGACGTAGATCAGACTACCACCTTGACCTTGACGACATCCCACTACCATTACGAGTTCATAAATGGAAAAGGCACAACCTAGTTACATTTTTTAGGGATATAATACATTGACTTATCATTTTTTAAATTAAACATATAATGGTTACGCTGAAATAGGTACTGAGTAAAGCTGGAACATTTTGTGTTAGAGACATGTTCCAAGGCTTACCAAGGTGAATCAGTGGTCGTACACTGAAACCTAGTGCTGAATACCATAAGTGTATTTCCTAGCTAAAACTTCGCATATAAAACATGAAGCTTCATACATAAAGGTGAATGTTCTTTCATTATTTATATTTCCTATCAATTATAAGTGTATGGGCTTCACTTAACTTATTTTGGCTAATAATACTAAATATTTTTATACTTTCTTGCATTACATATTCCAAAATATATTTTATTGTTGTTTCAGATTCTAAACGAATTGTACTAAATAAAGTACTGTCAACTAAATATTTTTATATTTTCTTGTATTACATATTCCAAAATATATTTTATTGTTGGTTCGGATTTTAAACGAATTGTACTAAATAAAGTACTGTCAAATAACATCTATATATATATAATAAATAAATGCCCCAATAATAGTATTAAATCCAAGTTAGTTTTGTAAGAACGAATTATATAGAAAAGTTATTAAAAGACGTTAGTATTCAGGAAAACAACAATGGTATAAGAGATATTATAACCCGAGGGGTTACATCAATGGCCTACCTTTTATAATTGGAAAATCTGTATGATTTATTAACTGGGGTTGTCCTGAATAAAGCAATATATTTCAGAAGTTCTTCTATATACAAAACACACTTTTATCTCAAGCAACTTAACATATTAAAATAAAATCTACTAATACGTTCTGTTTATAGATTGTGGTGAACGAAAACTTCCCGTGTTTACTGTCTAGATAGTTATAATATTCTATACAAAAGTTTTTTTTTCAAGGAGATACACTATTATGGCACTAACATTATTATAAACATTAGATAAATGTCATTATATTATAATGATTAAAAACTTTATAATTGGATTATTACCATTATGAACTCCTATTTAACAATGAGCTATTTAACGGTTAAAATGCGTTTAATTAAATAATTTCAGTTAAACTACATTATTTATACACGGCAGTCATTATTAATGTTATAAATTTATAAATGCAGTAAATCGACTACGTAAGTGTAAATTACTCAATATTTTGGAAAAGTATATAAACATTTATTATTTCGTATACACGCACACACACACACACACGCGCGCGCGCGCGCACGCACACACACACACACACACACACACACACACACACACACACACACACACACACACACACACACACACACACACACACACACACACACTTCTTAATCGCTTCCACGGGCTGGAACACAACGAGAGAAGTCTGGAGTATCCAGTAAGGGTAGTAAGGGTCCGGGTGTGAGTGAGGAGGATAACTGAGTATTAGGCCAGTCATTAGCTGAAAATCTGATAAAAACTATGTGATTTGCATTCCACGTAAAGCTGTGTGTCCTTTGATGTCCAGCCTACTGAGCTATTAATAATTGACTCTTTCGAATAAATTGTTAAACTTAGTATATAATATTGTATAAAGTAACCTTAGATGACTATACACGTTAATCTATACTCATCATATTCGTTTGCCCCTGATATTAACCTCATTTTGTTAAGTTTTAGTTTTTTAGATTAAACTTTGAAGCACCCGAGAAGTTGGAATCGGAATAAGAATTTCAATTCTTATGGGCGGTAAAACAGAGATTGGAATTAAACTGACAAGCAAAGTTGAAGTTAGGTTCATGGTTAAAATGGAAACAAAGTTTCAGTTACTGTAATGTATTAAGACGGTTCCAACGCTAATTCTAAGTTACCCACGAGTTGGTAAATGATTTTTGTAAACCCAAACGTTTAACAAATTTTATTCAAATTATTTTTTCAGTTTTATTGATTGTTTTTTTACATTTTTACCTATCACAAATTTCATAAATTAAATGTATTTACACCAAAAAATGTTACTTCTCAATGTACGTCTTCTAACTTGTGTTTTTATACTCGTTTATAACATTATACATGCAAACAACACACAAATATTTTACAGGATTGTGTTGATTGTATTATTACTATCAAGAAACGTGTATAGTAATAATACAATAAAATCGTATTTCCGAATTAGATTGAATTACCACTAATCAAATACTGTTAACTTATTTGTTACTTTATTAAATTTAATTCAAATTACCATTATCTCAATGTGATAAGCCGGCTAGATATATGAGGATAATGGTGTCAATTTATGCCCATTCATGATCCACTATTCAATTTTAGCGAATATTATGGTAATAATAATTCTTAAACCAATAAATACTGTACGTCTTTAGGAAAAATCATTGAGTTCTCTTAAAAATGTTTTAATATATTGAAAATTGTTTATTTTGGTAAGCTTTATTAATTTGTTCAAAAATATTATTAGTTAATATATTCTAACCTGTCTTCCATTTGTACAGTGAGTATTTATTTGTTACTTTGTATTCCAGAAAATAAATGTTTGGTGATTGGCCAGTAATAGCAAACTAGCAATTAAAGTTGGCAAATAAAGTTGTAAATTATTTTCTTCAATATTTGCTAAATAAAACTTTGGTACATTTGTCTTTACCCAATAAATTGCTGACTAATTTGTTGTTATTTTTATTAAACATTTGACAGCTTATATCTTTGAAACAATAAGGTTTATCAAAAAAGTGCAAAGTATAAAACGTCATAAAAGTATGCATTTTACCTAATATCACCTTAAAAATTGGGGTTCTAATCATAAATTTTAAAGTTAGTTACCATATTGGAAAATGGCGAGAATATTTAAATTTTGATTTCATTATTTTTTATGGTCTAAAAACAATAGGTGAAGTTTTCAATGAAAAGTTTGCTGTATATTTTGCAGTTTATGAGATACCAATGGTGGCCCAGTTAAAATAGACACCCTGTATATAACTTTCACCTCGTATCATAAAGATAGTAATGGATATTTTTTTAGCCAAACTGAAACACATTCATTCAATTTCAATTCTTTCGTATAATAAATAAGCCATTATATAAGAATAAGTTTTATGTAAACGAGTTTACGTTATCATAAGTAAAATGACTTCGTAATTATTCTTGGTGCAGATTCCTTACATACAATGAAATTTGATTTTGTACTAGCATCTCTCAATTAAGAGGAAGTATGATATTTAAAATAGACAAATAATATATCGTTTTTATAGATTATAAAAAAGACTATCGGTCTCCTTTTTAACAAGAGTAATTAAATTGCTTCATATTTCTTCCTAAACTTCCATTACCTAAGTGGAAACTTTCTGATATTCAGGCGACTACAAAATAATACTGGCACCAATAATATTTGTTATTTCTTAATTAATTAATTCCATTAATGTCTTTTAGAAGGACAGAGAGATAAATAAGTCAGTATACAACGAATTTGTAATTATTATTTTAACGATTACATATTTAATAAAATAATAAAATAGTTATGAAAAAGTGAGTCCTTTTTATTAACAAATCATAGAAGCGAACGACAAAGTATTTCCCATATTTCATTATGGACTATTTCTTACCCTCATTGGCATTATTATCCATTTCTTACCTAGACAACTCATTTGCCCTTGTTTTGGTCATTCACACACTCCCTTTCAAAAATTCTATCCATCATAAATTAATGCCAGATGTCTCTTTAACTTATGTAAAGAAGAGGTATTCTTTGTTATCAAAATAAATGTTGCCGGTCAAAATAAATGAGGGGTGAATGAGTGTAATTAGACAAATAATCTCAGTCATTATTACTAACTAAGATCGCCTGATCTTTGAAAAGAGCAGTTTATCAGTTCCGATAGCCAGAACAACTAATGGACCAACAGATTTATGTGGAATCTGAACCAGGTTTTATTGGTCTAATTCAGTTATTTGACATACTTTTAATTCCTCCTATACAACATCCGGACTCTGACTATCACCTCACACGTCGATGGAAACAACTTAGCGGATGTCAAGACGCTATTAAAGTGACCGAACATGAAACCTCAAAAGTGTTTCTTATTTTATTTCATATTCTGTATTATATTTTGTATAATTATGCTATATGTGATAGATTTTGAAGAACTTTTGACTTTCAACAGTAATCTAGCATGCAGTATTAAGTCTTTTCTTATTTAGTATGGGATAAGGAAAAAAAATATTGTCTTAGATGTAGGCTTATTTAGTAAGTACACCTGAAAAGGGCAGCAGTTCGTTATGCTTGTTGAAACGTTGTGTTTGTTTGTAAATCTCCAATTATTATCTACATATGATGTTCCTTATTATTATCGTGTATTATTATTATTGGGTTATTATTTATCAGGTTCAGTTGCTATCAATTCTTACAATTTATATATTATTTAGCATAGTAATCAGAATGTAATATTTCTTGTACTATTTTATTTTATTAAAGTTGAATGTACAGTATTAAAACAGTAAGTGTTATAATTGGCATTACGTTTAAATAAAGATAAATCACAACATATCGTTCCATAACTGACGAATAAATATATTTGAAAACCTGTATTTTTATAAAAATATACTGAACTGCACGATATTTTATAATACGATTATAGAGATAAACCTCATTTAAGTATCAGAATAATGTCAACAATCAATTAAAATGTTCCTTTTCCAAAATATAAACTTAAATCCATTTGGACTTAAAAATGTGTTTGTTTATAACGTCAAAAGCACCTATTCTGAACCTTTTATACCTGATATTAATTTTATTATAATTATAGTGATGTTCTCGATGAAAAAGTTTAAAATAGTGTAACATAAAATTTTGTTTAAATTAACTTTATAAAAATATTTTTAATTCTGATTTAAAAATCCTTCATTTAAACACTTGAGTTGTATTATATTAGAACTTAGGCTTAAGCAGCCAGTGTCATAACTAAAATCTACAGTTTCCGGTGACAACCGCGTCAAGGTACTATCTACAATACAAGAGTCTTATGTACAATACAATACTCGGAGTCTGCAGAGAAACCACTGAGGATGCTAGTATAGGCGAAACGTCTGGTCATCTTGTAAATATTGTAGATAGTACCTTGACGCGGTTGTCACCGGAAACTGTAGATTCTAGTTACTTAAGTTGTATGAATATACAACGATTTTAAAAACAAATTTAATTAATACAAAACATATCAATATTTATACGCTATACAACTAAATTAAACAATACTTTTTTCTTCAAATATCATCAAAGCAGCTACAATATTTTTTATAAACATAACATTAATAATAATATATTTAATAATAGCTTTAAATAATATCAGAAACAGTATCCAAACAACAGTGGTCAATCTTTAAATCCGTTAAGGCCATTCAAACCACAGCCGTATTTTAAAGGAAAGTTCTATAAGTACAGAGTAATATATACTTTGCCAATTTATGTGCTGTAACGATATATTTCTGCCCTGAATGGATATTTTCACAACCTACCCTGAATGCTGGTTCCAGGATCCTTTTGACAAATGATATATACTTTAACACACAACACTCTTGATGGATTGCGTTGTTATAAATCCTTATTTACCCAATTTGTCCTTTCCCCAAAGATATATAGTTGAATCACCCTTTCACTTATGTAAGTGTCAAGTTAAGAAAACGTATATCCACTGCAATGTAATACATTACGATTTGGCAGTTAATATTTTGCACATTGACTGCATGTAGCCCCATGTACAAACATTAGAGTTGTTGAATTATATTACTATAATTTATGTCAGTACGATGAATATGGTGGTGAAACACCACCTGTTCATTTACGAAAAAAGGCATTTATATAAAAGTTACTCCTATTTATTATAATCAATTATTTTTTTAAGGTAAATAAATTACTAAAGAATTATGTGAATTTCGCCCCATTAGGGAGTGTAATGTTTTGTTTTTTTTCACTCTACAAAATCGTTTATTAAGAACAATATTTTCGGTGGTAACAATATAAAAAGCTATGAGGTATTTATATCTTGTTATATTCTATGAAAGAAATTGTTAAATGACTATTATTATACTTATTTGTATAGAACTTGTAGTTACAAACAAATTATTCCACATACATTGAAGCAATCTTTGCTTAAATTAATGTAAGTAAACAATATTATAACACAACTTCTTGGTAGAACAGATTTTATTTCTTTTTTTATACCTATTCAATATAATTATTTTTGCAACATACATGGCCAATTTGTGTTATTTGTTAAAACTACACCACCGGACTGTGGGGTACTCCTACACCTACCCTCATTACCAGTGGTAAATATTATTCACTTAAACAAAACTTCCACCCTTGATCATGTCATTCACACTCTCCCATTCTTGAAATCCACCCCATTACCTTTCAGTGCTGGTTGCAAGTAATGGTCTGTACCATAAAGGGGTGATAGGGCGTCCTACTTCTCGTTGGTAATCATGTTTTGTGATATTTAAAACTAAAATAAAATGAAATACTTAAGCCCATATGCATAATAAAATGTACTATATTGCAACAAATGTCTCACATTCACTTTTTTATGATTTTATTTCTGTAAAATATTTAATTATTTGTAGAAATACATTTGTGACTATTAAACAAAATAGAGAAAACTGAATTTATATAAAGAAATAATCAGATGTAAAATTTACTACTGTAACGTATTCAAACAATTTGATACTCATATATAAGATACAAATGTCAAATCAAATTACAAAATGAAATTATATTAGGTGGGCCAACTTAAATTACTAGCAAATAATACACAAACAAATTAGCAAAAAATACCAAAAAATAATAAAATACCAGCCCTTGTCATTTATAGTGTTGACAAATTCTATAAGGGGTTTCCATTATAAACTATCTAATTGAATTTTATACTAAGAAACGTATACAGTTTATTTTTGTCCATATAAGGGAAGTATCTTTCTGCACTAAAAAATGTGTACTATATCCTGCATAAATCTTTTCGCAAATATCATTGGAAACAAACATACAGAGAAAAACAATAAATCTTCAGTTGTAACATGGCTGTGCTACTACTTGATGGTGAATAGTCTCAAATAAGTATAATAACAACTCCAACATGTGCTGGATACACACAGAGGGAACGAGGTCGTTGACACTATCTTTTAAGAAAGAAAAGAACAGTTCATAGGCCATGTAAACCTCTTTACTGGACCCATAGAGTCTTCTTATTTCTATAACCAATGACAAAATACAGTTCCTACAACTGTTTTGTATCCAAATGATCACACACTGACTTTGAATTAATTTAAAAATGGTTTTTAGATTTACCTGTAAAATCTGTTTATAAACACAACTTCAGTGATGATAGAGTTTATAACAACATGTGACTTTATAATTAAAAAAAACTTAACAATCCCGCATTAAAATTAAGAAACTTATATATTAACACACTTATAGTTTTCATTTTATTTTACACAATTCTTAAATATGTGTTATAAATATGTGAAAGTGCAATCCATCTACAACATATAAGAGGTTAAAAGAGGTCATCCCGAAAATAATATCAAATGTAGGGTTATAAAAACAAATATAAAATGTATGGAAGCCATGGTAAGTGTATTTATATTACAGATTTGTTTTTCTTGACTAAATAGACCTGAATAATGTTCAGAATTTCTTTACTTCTCCTTCTGCATTAGGTACAACAGAGATATTAGCTCTTTAAACAGATGCAAAACAATAGCTATAAGTGTCAAAATTAAATATTGTAAATAGAGTAAACACATTTAAGCACTTGCACAAAATTAGATATTCAATTCAGGAGATGTACATGTTTATAAAAGTTACACTCATACTTTAAAAGAATATTTTTCATACGTGAAAATAAAAGCTCAGCTATTATAGGATATTGTAAAAATCTAAAATAAACTGTATAAATGTTCAAATCCTGTGAAATTACAATTTTATTTAAATCCGTTTTATATGTTATTGTTTCCAAAGTGAAATAGGCATAATAATTAAAGCTCCAATATCAGGCTACCAATCGAATGACATTGATTTCTCCACAATTTGTCTTAATAATTAGATATTATAATATATATAAATAATTTACTAGCAAGCAAAGAGATACTGGACAAAATTAAACCAACATTTATAGGAAAATCATCTCAACAATATTTCATAATATTACTAACCGTTTCACTTGAAAATATATATTTCTTCAGCCTTGAATCCACGTAAAGAATTATTAAGCTGCAATCACGTAATTTGATGTCTCTTGTGTATTCATTAGTTCAATACAATTTCAGGATTATATTTTACCATCGTAAAAAAACGAGTACTAATTATTCCAAAAAGTAATTTCAGAGTTACAAAGTTGTTATGTTCCATGTCTCCTATTTCGTCGTTAAGGCTCATCCTTTTGGTGCTATTTTAGGTTGGAAAAACGTAAAAGTTCCCGTAAAACTTTCCCTATTTTCGGTTACGCTCCGCTGTTTGCGTCACCTCAGTGGAATACTGTTTGTAACTTCAAACTGGCATTGTTAGTAACTTAGCTATATTCTTAAATTATATATGCTTTGTTTTAATTTTATCATAACGTTATTTCCATTAGATTTTGCCATTAGTGGTTCTTACCAGTACATACATACATTAAACAAACGTTCATGTCAGTCAACTCTTAATATCGGTTGACGGGAAGATTGTTTTACATATATATGTTATATTTCAGTCAATTATAGTTAACGGTTTAATTATTTTACAAAAAATTATTATGTTTAAATGGCCAGAGATTCTTGATTAGTATATTTGTAGAAGGCTTTAGTTATAGGATAAAATAATTTTATAGATGAATATAACTGAAGAATAACGTAATAAATATCATAAATTAAAACATGATTGTATATACACATAGTTATAAGTGACTATTATAAAGGAATTCCCAGCATTAAAATATATAAATATTGCATACACACAAAAAATCTATAAAAACAATAATATAATATTGTAAAAATAATACTTAAATTATTTTGTAATTATTTTAACTAAGCAATTATCTATTAATAATTTTGTTTTTTATTTATTTATTCTTAAGACTCCTATCGTCAAGATGTGGACGAATATGGATTTCGAATGAGTGTGATGAGTCAAATGAACGAGTGTAGTCATTGTTACTATCTGAGTTTGACTTAGCTCAGAAAGGATTATTTATTAATAGCCAAATAGTTAGGGCAACCATGGGACCTACAGCTTCACATTGAATCCGAACCATGTAGTGTTGGTCTGATTTTTAGCTAATTGACAAGTCTGACACTCAGTTCTCTTCCCTACACAACATCTGAACCTTGACTACCATCCAACATGGACATCCCAGACTTCTCTAGTAGTGTCCACGTCGATGGCAACCATTGAGAGGACGCCATGTCGGTATTAAGAGGACCGAGGATAGAACCTACCACCTACAATCTCCCAAACACTTTGTCCCTAAGTAGCTGGGTTACAACACTGCACCACCAGAGCCCATTATTTTTAATTAAATATCATAAAGAATAAATAACAATTGCACCTTAAGCTACTTAATTTAATGAAGATATTTCAACTTAAAAAATATAAAATTATGTAAATGTGTGCAACTATAGCTGTATTAAACTCCATCAAGGTATCACCAGCTTCAACATCAAGGTATCTGATCTCCCTGACTTCCTATTAAATTGTTATTCACATTAATGTTTCAACCCACACCCCTCGTCTTCAATAAATGTAGGTCAGACTAACCACTCTTCTTGGAAACAGGATGCCTCACCAGCTACTTTGCAACTTCTCTATCCATCATATATAGTCAATAAATGTTCAAACTTAATAAATCGGTCTCCTTCCAGGCTAATCTACAGTGGTATTCAGTCCAGCTCCATTTTTTATTAGAATAACCAGTGAGCCAGCCGGTCGTTTAAGGTCAGGTAAATTTTGAGCCTGAGTTTAAAGATGCAAGTTCTATTCCTGAGATGGAAGTTTATTACCTTACCTTCCTCTGCGCCACCACTCTCCTCAAGACAGGGAGCATGTCAGTTCGCTTCGAGCATAGCCAAAGTAAATAGTAATGGTAATAGAGATTGTTCAAGTCAAAGATTGGGTAGGATAGCTTGCAATTAATGTTCAGTATGTGTTATTTTATCTCTTCATGTCTAGATTAAAGAATTCTTCTTTTTTATAACATGGATATGACGTTAAGTATGCAGGTAGAGATTTTTTAATTTGGTTTAGTTTTGTCTTGGTATTCTTATGTTGTTTGGAAGGTGATTACAAAATTGTGTACCAATGTATTGTGGTTGGTTTCATTTTTTTTTTTTTTTTTTTGTTTTTATTAATCTTTTATTATCAGTAATAACTGTTCTACAAGATTTTACAACTTTATTGATTTCGTCCTGATATTTATTTGTGGGGTCATCTTTTATTTCTAGTAATTTATTTTCCTTGATAAAATCTACGGTTTTAGTAATATAATCTTCTTTTTTTTCAGAATTAAAATTGAATTTGTTAAGCTAATTGAAAAAATATGTTTAAAATAATAGAAAAAAATAAATAATCATTAAGGAAATTAACAACAAGGTCTTTGTAGAGAATTTTTTATAGTTCACATAATCATTAAAACATGGCAAGACTTATAGAATGAGTATGGTAAGATTGTATAGATAACACATAACTATCTACTTATTGTAAATCTACAGAGGCATATTCATTTCATTTGAGAGTTCGAAACTCAATTTGAAAGCT
Source organism: Stictocephala bisonia (assembly GCA_035578905.1). NCBI lineage: Eukaryota > Metazoa > Arthropoda > Insecta > Hemiptera > Membracidae > Stictocephala > Stictocephala bisonia. The sequence continues at coordinate 31,192 of JAQJVL010001787.1, forward strand.
ATGTTACACATGAATACTTATATGTCTGCTTGAAAAAAAGCTATTTTCTATTTAGCATATATTTTTACATTTTCTGTTCATATATTTTAGATGTTTCATATTTAATATTATGTTAATAATTAGTGTAAACTTTCTCTAAATACATTTTCTAATATTTACGCCTTCCATTGAGGTTATATAACTAACTTCAAGAACCAAGGATATCACGGTAAACTTATTTAATATTATTATATTTAACAAGTGTACTTTTTTTATTAACATGGCCAGGTTATACGATCATTAATATATAAACATTTTAAAATACTTAGTGCTAATACCATTCATTCATTCAACGAGATTTTCATCACTGAGTATTAATCATATGTCAATGAAACAAAACAATTATACTACATTAAAAATCTATATGCCACTTACACAAACCTCATGATTTAATGGCTTAAAATTGTATTTATATTTTCCAGATTTTTTCAATATTTATTATTTACGTCAAAATTGATATTACCAAAATATATTACATTAATTATACTCAAAAATGATTATTGACTTGTATTTATTCTGTCAATAAAAACAAATCAAAGGAACAACAATTATAATAATTTCTTATATAAATCCATTTATCGAAAAGAAATATATTTCTTTCAAAATGTACCTAAGGGTGTCCCAGCCAATCCGGTGTTTGCTTTCTATATCCGTGAAATTAAATAACAACAAACCGTTTCAACCAAGTATCAACAACCTTAATAAAAACGTTTCCACTTTTTACATTTGGAAAAATACATTTTAATTTATATCAATTTATATTAAATCGGTTACGGACTAAAATCTTAACATTTTCTAAAACTAGCAAGTTTTCATAATATTAAAATAATAAATACCACACACGTGTTGTTCGTGTTATTCACAATGTTTTCGTGGTGTTTTTGTAATTGTCATAGAGATAAATAAGATTTAATCGATTTTATTTTAATTGCTTTGTTTCGCTACTGATTCTTGTTTTTTACAAAATAAATAAATGATTAACAGAGCCATTACAGATAGTGGTGATGTGTTTTTCAGCAATTAAGACTTTTGTATTTTATATATTACATAACTATTAATCCCATCACATTAATATCACTGTTACGAAATCACTTTGCCAATCAATAATAGTTCTTGGCACGATACTTATGGAATATGTGAGGAACCAACAGTACTAGAAAACAATCTAAAATGCTTAAATATATTTTTGTAATAAAATTAAATTAAATGAATAACACGCCGATCTATCCAATTTAATTTGATTTAATTTTTTTCATCCAATTTAATTGTTTGAGATGAAATCCGTCAACATTTTTAATCTCACATTTTCTATACAAAAGCGTAAACAATAATATGCTATATAAATATATATATATAGAGTATTATTTTTAATTAACTTATTTCATAAACTTGCGTACTTTTAAAAAGAACTAAATTGTTATTTAATGACTTCACGAATGTACTTATTAAAATTAAACACATTAGTAAAAAGCAACATTGGTGAACATAAACCTTGATGTAAAATCCCAAAAGATCATACTTTTGTCAGAAAATGAAACTGTGAGGTATACCTTGGCAAAAATAGTGCTCGTGGGATCCTTTTGGCTACGAGACAGACATTATTAGTCTGTAATCCAAAGGATGGGATGCTGTAAGGGTGGAAAGCAATAAGCGAAAGTAAAATTTCCTGATGTATTACAACTTCATTTAAAAGTATAAAAATAAGTATCTATAGTGCACATTAATTTGTCAAGTGTTATATAAGAGACTGTTGATTGAAATTTTTTTCAAATGCTAGAAACACTAACTATAATTTATATATATTTGAACAATGTACGTATATCAACAGTTAATTACTTCCCTAATCTGATTTAAGTGGAATATTGCTTAGAATGAAGTGAAAGTAGTGGATGACCTTCCCTGAGTTAAAACTGTTCTACTAAGGGTTGTACAATTTCGTATAGTTTTGAAAATACTTAGCTGATAGCCAACCTAATCTATAAGTAACAGTTTTATATTTCATTAAAAAAATTTATAACTCTAATAGATTAATTATCACACTATCAACTTTGTATTTTTTGTTGATTGGCACTCAACATTTTATTTAATTTTTGAGCAAATATGATAATCTAAAAAATGTAATACTCCACATATATATGCTCTGAGTATAGTATATACATTACGTATACTATCAGTAGAATAATTCATTTTAATTAACACCAATATATGTGCCATTGATTTTTACATCATGTTAAGCGTGCCTAATAGAGTTCTGATAATTTCTGACATATAGTTTAGTAAATAACCCACTTACGTAAAATTTAGAAACACATTAAGCTATTATCAAAAATAATCGATGGAAGGAAGCAACTATCCCTAAAGATCCAATTTAAAAACACAAGTTTATGCAATAAGACATGAATCGAGGAATAAAACAAAACATTGTCAGTGAAGTGGTCAAGTGTATCGTGCCAGGAACCAATGGAAAATTCAGGAAGTTTGCTCTGCTAGAAGACTAAAGGTTTTTATATTTTAAATTAAAATCAATACAATTACCTGACTAGGCTTCCATATAATTACAAATATAGCACATTAAAACGAACCAATTAAGGGCAGTATACTCTTTTATTTAAATTTGCCTGGATACTATAATAAAATTTTGGAAATGATATTCAATATTCCGAGTTGTCTGTAACACTGAGAACAATCGTACTGTCTTGAACCTGCTGACGCACTAGTGCAGTCTATATTCATAATAGACTATTTCTGTTTTCATTATTGGCTTCCACGTCCATTCGGCTTTAACTCAAAATTATTAATAAAATTGGTCAACGTAACTTTATTTATTGAACTTATTTACCTAAATTTCTATGAACGACTGAAAAATAGCTGTAAGTTACGTTACATTTTATCTTTCAATTACCTTTTAAATTTACTTAACACATAATATAAAACTAATAATTTAACAGAACATTTAACAAACACACGTAAAAACAGTTTGAAGTTAAATTTGTTGTTTAAAACCTTTTTATCTACTCAGACAACGTACATACAAAGTTTTGTTAAACTTTTTGAGTGAATGTTACATAAAAAAATTTTATTTTAAAGTATGTTATAGTCGTAGTCTTATAAATGCTAAATAAATAAAATAGTTTATTCGAAGTTGTTACCGTTTTAAAATGTAATCTTAAGTACAACTAATGACTTAAACTCTCCTTTTTATAACATTTATTTACGTGTTCGTGTTTATGATTTTGCTGAACACTAATTTCAAAAAAAGAGTTTATAATAAAAAATAAAGGTAGTTATTGACATGGTTTGCATGATACAAATTAATAACCCAAAACTATTATTAACTCTCGAATTGTATTACCTACTGATAATACAACCTTCTACAAAACAAATGACGGCGATGTATAATTAAATAAACCAGTAATTTGACGACAGGGGTTAGGGATATATGTAATCCACCTAGGTCCATTTCAGGCCTAAGTCTCGTATTAGTTAGAGTAATTACAGGCCAGTCGTAGATTCAGTGATCACCGGTTCACTGGGTAGACTTAAGCCAGTAGACCCGGTGATTTAACCATTTGAATAACACTTGAACATAATGTCTTGGAGTGAGATCTGATCGTTTGTTGTATTAGTGGTTAAGGATCAATCTAGCAACATATACATTAATCTCTTACGTAAAATGTACTCGTGTAGGGTGAAGGGCCGTCTCTTATATAAATTGTACTCGTGAAGGGTGTGTTTGAGATCAATACCACTGTACTAGAATGTGTAGTCCATGTGCGCGTGCGTGCGTGCGAGCGTGTTTGTGTGTGTGTGTTTGCGCGCGCGCGCTAGCATGGTACTTTATATTTCTACGAAATATCAGCTAGGGGATTGAGTTAGGGGAGGGGGAAGGCCGCGACCTTGGTTGTAATGCGGAAAGCTCATCACTAGGTCATCTTATCGATGGTTATCAGGCGTTTAAATGGATTAAAGGGATTTAAATGTCCGCGCCTGATTTAAATATTCTTCTTCAACTACATATGACCACTCTCCTTTTCTTTTAAATTTCAGTAACAGATTGCTTATTTTCTTTTTATTCTTTGTTCATAATTGTGTGTAGCTGTAATTATTTTTCAAAGAAGACATATTTTTTCTAAGAAGTCTACTTTGATCTATAAATATGTGATTTTTTAAGGGTTTTATAAGTTGACATGGGTCTTTTACGTAAATTGTACTCATGAAGGGTGAAGGGCCGTCTCTTACGTAAATTGTACTCGTGAAGGGTGAAGGGCCGTCTCTTACGTAAATTGTACTCGTGAAGGATGAAGGGCCATCTCTTACGTAAATAGTACTCGTGAAGGGTGAAGTGCTGCCTCTTATGTAAATTGTACTCATGAAGGGTGAAAGGCCGTCTCTTAAGTAAATTGTACTCGTGAAGGATGAAGGGCCATCTCTTACGTAAATAGTACTCGTGAAGGGTGAAGGGCTGTCTCTTAAGTAAATTGTACTCGTGAAGGGTGAAGGGCCGTCTCTTAAGTAAATTGTACTCGTGAAGGGTGAAGGGCCGTCTCTTATGTAAATTGTATTTGCGAAGGGTGAAGGGCCATCTCTTACGTAAATTGTACTCGTGAAGGGTGAAGTTCCGTCTATTACGCAAATTGTACTCGTGAAGGGTGAAGGGCCGTCTCTTACGTAAATTGTACTCGTGAAGGGTGAAGTTCCGTCTATTATGCAAATTGTACTCGTGAAGGGTGAAGGGCTATCTCTTAGTTAAATTTCTATTCGTTTACCATTAATTAACATTCAAGATTTGCTGTGTTCCAATTGACTAATTAAAAATGTTAGTTTCACTTGAATGTCGATTGCTATTTGTTCCGTAACTTTCATTAAAAAGCGTAGAAACGTTCTTAGCAATCCTACTTAATTCTAAATTAATTTCACTCTAGTGAAGGTGAAAATAGTAGTAACAATCTTAAAGGGCAAAGTTACCCCCGGTTAGGTTAGGTTAGGCATAAACATTTACGATGTAATTTGTAAAACTGGAGAAAATTAAGATTAGACGGTGTTGTCTGATTACGGTTTTATGAACATATTTCGGTGCTCTAGTCAAGCTATAAGGTAAAGTTTCTAAATTCACCAGGTCATTTTGTGAACGTCCCAATTTATTTTAACAACACGCCCTCACAGTAGACAGTTGTTAGCTCTATTATGAGTTGTTTATACATTCTTCTACATTAACACTACTATAGTATACACTAAATAAGCTAACCAAAAACACACTTTCATGTGAGTAGCCGTACAAGACACTATTAACACTTGTACGTACTGGGCTAATATGAACTATTACTTTACTGTACATAATCCATGTTCTCTGATTACTAACTAAGGTCGGCCGTTCCTTAGAAGCATACATTATTAATAGTCTAGTATCCCTAGATACTGGGGGTCTACAGCTTTTGTGGAATCCGAACCACGTAGTGTGTCTGATTTTCAGCAAACTGACAAACCTGATACTCACTTTTCTAACCTAAACAACGCTCGGGCTCTGCCCATCACCCAACACGGACACGTCGTAGAGTCCAATCGATGAAAACCGTTGATTTGACACTGTTGGTATTAAGCTGACTGAGAAGACACATACGTTCACTATCCACAACCCTTGTGTCTCCAAGTAACTGGGCTACAACAATGTACCCTAATGTCGACCATAGTGCTTTATAATCACTATAATGTGGTATTAGATAACATTATTTCACTGACAGACATGTATTTAAAGTCATTAATTTGTAGGTAAGCTGAAATTCGCAGAATCCTTTTATTTTATTAAACTTTAAACTTGCTTGAATATTTATTACTTATTCCTAATAAATATTAAAAAAAAGACACTTATCCAACATGCAAATCCTTAACAACTGAAGTAATATATCTCTAAATTCACTTAGAATATGTTTTTCTTTTCACACATACTTAGTAAAGTCCCTTAACCTGTATTGTTGACTTAATACTTCTCTCATAGTTTGACGTTATCTCCAACTCAGACCCACAGACACGCTTAAACCCCACTTGACTTCATTTCCGGCAGAGTATTTACTTCTTTGTGTAATCTCCTTCTTCAAACTCCAATTCAATTTTATTTTTATCCTTCTTTCTATCATTATCCATACCACATATCTAAAATAGTATTCATAAAAAATATAGATCCCTTATAAGGATAAGAAAAGTCTTCAAGGGTATATAATAGATTTGGCTATGATATAAACCACTCATAGATCTACAACTAGCTAAAGATATACTATTACATGGGGTATAATTTCCATGAATTCTAATCTATTATTTGATAATCGTTTGGGCTATTATTGTTACATTCTTAATACAAACGAATAGTTTTGAAGGTATTATGTGTGCATATAATAGTGTATAGACAATTTTAACAAAAAATATGATTATTTTACTAACAAGCTTTAATTGAAAAACATGGATCGTTTTACGATAAAAAGTTTATGTTTTAATGTGCTCAATCTATATCTCAGTGTTTCTCGTGAAATTTATGACAGTGTCAAATAATAAGTAAAATTAAAAAAAATTTGTTAATTTACATTTTTCATATTTGTCTTATAATTTAGCAATACTTAATGCAAAAAGAGTCTCCTGACTGTTTCCTGACTTTTAAAGATTTATATCAAAATATCTAGATTCCTTTTTAATTTTTTATTAATGACTTATTTGTTATATTTACTTTTTGTCATTATTTTTTTGTTTTAACACAATCATAAAACACAACGTACTAGTCTAAGATCTATTTTAATATAATGCTTTAAGCCCTCGTTGTATAGCACATTAAATAAGTCTGTTTTAAATGTTTAATTTCTATTTTATTCCTAAAGCAGTCTTATCAAAATTTAAAAAAAGTCCATGATTTTGTTGATTATTAGCTAAAATTCTATGCAAGAAAATGTATAGATACATATTTTAGTATACGTTTTATGCAATAGAATGCTTCTAAACACGCAGCTATACAATTAGTTATAATCGTATTATTGAGATCCTTAAAATAACAATTTAAAAATCGTATATGTGATAGTCCGATATATTGGAACACAGATAAACCCAATGGCCAGTATATCTTTTCATATATGTTGTATTTTTTTAGTCATTATGTAAAGTTACCTGGTATTCCTAGCATAATTTTGTTTATTGTACATTTTTGTAAGTTTTCCAATATTTTTTTAAACGTAATTTTATTTACGTAAATTGTTTGTTATAGTTTGAGATACAGTTATTTTTCAGTATATTTACTTAAATATGTAACAGTTTTTCTAGACGAGATAACAGTGATGAATTAAGGACTGTTAATTATTAAATAATTACTAAGGAATTTAAGTTATTGTTCTATATTTATAAAAAAATATATTCCTTTACATTGTTGACTATAAATTTTAATTTATTTTAATGTTATATAAGACTCATAATAAAAGGTTATCTTTTTTGATTTCATGAGTTTTGATGTAGTATGAAAATAATACTTTAAGATAATTTTTTTATTTCTAAGCGAAGTGGGCTAAATATTTATAGTTTGAATTAACCAGGTGGCTTTGTCAATACTTAGATTAAACTTAAACTCAATTTGAAAGTTGTCTTCTATCCCAACCCTAACTTAACTTAAACTGGAACACCACTGCAAATCACCTTCATTCCGTTTTCGACTCAAAATCCAATTTCAAATCCACTCAATTCCAACTTCAATTCTACTTCCAACACTAATTATATCAACAACTCCGTAAGAAAGTGAATAACTTAAGATAGACATTCCTGGGATGGCTTAACTGGGTGAAATATCTGGTAAAACCATATCCTCGACATTGACAATTGAAAAATAACACAGCAAGCTTTTTCCGATATTTACCTTTAATTCAGCCATTTAGATTTTATATTACCTATATATTTTGTATTGTTTAGAAGTTATATAAAATAGCAATGAAATGAAACATTATTTGAAATATTAATTATAGTTATTCAACGTATAGAACTTTTAGATTTCGTTATAAAATTATCAGAAATTTCTAAAAATGTAGTTCTGTATAGTTTTTTTTTTTTTTACTTATAAATGTATTTCTCATAAACAAAAAAGTGTATTGAGCTGGAATGTTGTATGGTTCTTTATCTCATGAAAATTGATTTTGATAAAAAATATTGTTTTCTTATATCAACAGTTTCAAAATGGCCCATTTAAATTTAAATTCTAAACTACTCTTAAACCAATAATTATATTATTGATTACACTGAATAATTTCTTTAAGAAAATTGTATTACAAAGCTAATGGTTTCACGTTCTTAAAAATCTAACGAAAAATTACAAAGAAAATATCATTTAGATGACAGTATGTACAATGCAATATGCCAGTATAATGTGCAAAACACACGTAACAGCTGATAATAAAGTAATTTTGATAGTCTTAAGTCAGTTAATTAGTGCAACAACAAAGTACATGTGAACTTGTTATTGAAGACTATCATGAATTAATTTATTTTTATCAGCTGTTAAAGTGTTTTGCATATTGCATTGGCATACTGTTACATAAATGATCATTTCGTTGTTATTTTTCATCCGTCTTTGAGAACCTTTATATTATTGAATGTTTAATTAAATTTCCTAAAAAAATTGTTTTGTGTAATTATTATTATGGTTATTAGTTTAAGAGTTATTTACTATTTTAAATTACCACCATTTTCAAACTATTTGTATAGGAAAAACAATATTTTTAATCGATATGCAGTTTTATGTTATGAAGAACCATACAACATTCCAGCTCAATGGACATTTTGTTTTTTATATATAATTTTAAAAGAAAAAAAGAAAAATGGTGGCTGCAAGTATAACCTAGGTGTAATGAACACTTTCAACATGATATATGTGATTCTAAATAAACCAGAAACATCAAATAAGAGAAATTATAAGAGACACTGTATTTTAATCATTACACAAGCAAAACACTAATTCATTATTTTGTTTCGGACAGTTATTATAAAGTTAAATAAATATTTCACACTAAAAAATATAATACATTTTTCTGCTGATTTTAGTACTTTTAATATTTGTATAGTTAAAATTATATAAGAAAAACTCTACAAGAAAGTATAAAAATAAATAACACTGCATTTTTAGTAACAATTATTTACAATAAGTGTTAGATATAAATTAATTAACCTTGGCTTTCTAAATTACTTTTTTTAACGTTAAAACTGTTCAACTATAATACTCCCTGTAATAGAGTATAAAAGCAATACAATAACTGGAATATAATATAATGTGGAATTTACGATTTGAATTTTTTTATATGCATATGCATGCTATTTGGGTTAAATAAATTATAACAGTGATATCCCCAAATCCTAAAAATGTTCGTATAAACATGAGCCTGTCTAGTCCTATCAAAAAGATGTTGAAAACTAGTTTGACCCATACTACTGGTCTTGTAAGATATTGTTGAAGTTTTAATGAAATCTTACTGAGATATTATTTATGTTAAGTTATGTGTATATTTATCATACGTACAAAGTGAAATACACTATTATATTTTGCTAATTTATTTCGGTATTCTAAGAATGGATGGTTTGAAATGTTCCTTCATGATGACTTTAAGGAGCACATGCCACCACAGCCAATCAGGGGGTAAGTAGATTCAGGAGCATGATTGTCAAAGTTCTTGACTGTGAACTCCAAACTTGAGGACGAGAATGTCCAAAGTTGAGGTTAGTCACTAAGGTGACTGCTGCCAGTTATTTTGACCATCGAAAATACAAAAGTATATATATAATTAATAAGACACATTTCAATACCGTTGGATTTATCTGTAAACATTGTCTTACTATAAATATGGTAACCTAGAACTATCCAATATAAACATAAGTTATTTCTAAGTGTTATACACACATATTGAGTGTACTCGAACTCAATATGTTTTCCGTTTGCAGAAGAAAGCTGTGAGAGTTCTATTTGGCCTTACTAAGTTTCAATCCTGCAAAGGTTCGTTTAGCGCAAACAATTTGTTGACCTCTCCATGTCTAGACCTCCATGTCTCCTATATCCTTGAGATTACTTCTTTTTTGAAAAAAAAAAATTCAGTGCTTTCTCTCTAGCCATCGCCATAGTTACTCCCTAAGACAATCCAACCGCATACCCGTCCCTATTCACCGCACCACATTTGTTGAAAAACAGTTTTTTGGTTCTGCTGTAAAACTATTTAACTGTCTACCATTAAGCATGTGAGCTGAGCCCAATGTAAATAGATTTAGAAAAGATTTAAAACCTTTTTTTAGTTCATAAGGTATACTATTCTGTTGGCAGTTTTTTGTCTGATAAGGACATATCATTTTAGTATTTAAGTAGGTTTTAGTTAGTATTTTGACGTTTGTCATAAAATTTTTGTATTGTTATTCGACAAATAAATATTTTAATTTGATTTGATAGGAACTCTAATGTATTAATTAAATAAATAAATATAAAAACCAATCCCACCCGAACAATGGAAGAATACTCTATAATTATGAACCAAGTCTGCTCACAATACAACCAACCATAACCATTGTTTACGGTTGGAAGACCTCAACATTCATACTATTGTAATCCTGACGAACTTCAATCTTAACAATTTATTAACTGATTATTACTTTACAGTTATTACTTTAAATTATTTATAAAATATATAGTTGTAGATTCTCTTAGTTCAGTCTCATTACTTTCTGGTATAGGAAATTTAAAAAAATAATATGGAATACTAATTATTTAATTTAAAAATTAATAGATATTTAAAATTAAATTTGTACACGTAATAAACAACAAAAATCAATAAGAAGTTAATACGACAAGTTACAACTAGTTAGTAGTTATCATAACTACAACTAGTTAGTAGTTATGATAAATTTTTAATTCAAACGTATTGAATCCTTTTATTTAAAATCAATAAATTTAATTATGTTGTGATATAACTATACACACTGTTTAAAGTATAATTGTACAAATAGTAGACTTAATGAGAGATTTTTTCACGAAAAAGGTATAATTTACTTTGAAAAAACTGTATAATTCATATATAATTTTCGTAAAGAAAAGGTTCTGCTGTAAGTGAAAACGCTATGTGAAGCAAACACGTTATATTTCATTGCAGTATCTCTTGACCTTTGGCAGACTGCCTTTTCTCTGGCTTTTTGTCATCAACGAAAAGTAATAATTTATCATCTGGTGTAATATATAAGTAAAATACATTGATATGTGTAAAACTTTTGTTCTTAAAAATCAATATATTTCAAATGATTACTTATTCATTATTTTTAATCCGTTATAAATATTCTGAGAATGCAATAAATATGAATTATCACATTGGAATAGTACTTATATGACATTGTATAGGAAATCCTTTTATACAAAGTATGTACAAAATGCATCATGAAGTAAGATAATATAATATCTCTCTCACTTCAGAAGAGTAAACATTTTTATGTCTGGTTTTAATTTCACAAATACGAGCAAATGATTTATAAATTTATAAATTTATAGTAAATGTTACGTATTAAATACTTTTATAAATCCAGTTAACTACGTTAATAGTTTTAATATATTCAAATACTTTCTGGAAAAAAAATATGGTTACGAAATATCATATTTATAAAATATGATGTTACTAAAAGTTATTTTATCTTTACCTTGGAATAACATTTCTCAACTCTGTTGTCATTCGGTATAAATAACTATTCTAATTTCTATTGTTTGAAGAAAATTCCTCAACAACAAGCTTATACTTGAGTATCTCACGAATCATTTGGTAATTTCAGTAACTGATGTAAAATACCTTTATTATGTATTCTAGTTTGTCAAAATATTAAGGTAAATTACCCAGTTGGACTGAAATCCTACTTTACAAAAAATGTTACATTAATGAGTCAATCATATACATAACATTGATAACATGATAGCTTAATTTATATATAGTTACGATGTGGCACCAATATGCATGTCATATGTATGTTATGGACGAGTAAATAACACTTAATATGTATGGCCTTGAGGTTGGTTCTATACTGGTGTACGTAAATGGGAGGGTGAGTGGGTCTTATAGGGTGGGTGTATCAATACCACTGTACTTGTTTGGTTAGTGGGAGGGTCCCTTACAAAGTAATCACACTTACCAGTATCTGAATACCTTGTTAAGTCGTTTTTATTTCATGGCAACCATTGCTTTTGTTTTTCTGACAAGTCATGACATCCTTTTCAACTATAAGAATCGAAATAATTTTGATAATAACATCTTTTTTGATATTTTGGTTTTAGAGTTGAATTTTATTATTGAAGAATTATTATTAAACTTTAGCTGAAGTAAAATCAAAGGATAATTGACCACTTAGTGTTTTCTAATTCGGAAAGTACATAAAACACTAGTATTACGTAAATAAATACATGAAAAACGTACTATTCCTTTACATATACATATACGGTGCATAAATTAAGATTGGTTATCATAAACATGAATGTTTAAACTTCCTTCGTTACTAACACGTACAAGTTTTCGTCTTTTAAAATTAGTCTAGTTAATCAACCATTTATCAAACGTCACAAACTAGAAACACTTTGTTAATAATAATTGAATTCTCACTGGGTGTTTTTGTGAGGCAAACATTTACAACGATGTATTTTTTCAAGTATATAACTTAATTATATTTGAACTCTCTACAACATTTGATTGTAATATTAGTTTTGCACGTCAGTCACAAAACAAACAGAATATTGAATGTATTTTCTCGAATTAATATATTTTACTGTAACTTTGTTTAGGGAAATGAACAAAAGAGTTTCACAACAATCATCAATGTTCACCGCTCAAGATCATAATATGTTGGTTTGTCTCTCTCCACGTTTTACGATCTTATGTCATTTGATATTCAACTTTTAATATGACAGTAGTTAAGATATTTCTCTGCAAATGTATCACTTAATGTGTCTTCACAGTAAATTTTTTACCATAACAAGTTTTAACATCGGCTATCCTACATGGTAGTGACACGAATACATTTCAATAAATTATGACAGCGTAAATTTTACTTATATAATCCATAAGTGTAGTTTTCAGACTATAGCCTATTTTAAAAAGCATTTAAACATTTTCATTTACATGTATTTAACATTGTCATTTAGATTAAAATATACTTTTCCGTTACTTAAATAAATATGGGAAACTAGTGTAATATTTAAAGGTTTCAAAATGTATGCCCACTATATAACATGTATAAGTATAAGCACATATCATCACATATATAGTATATTTAAATAAAATACTATAAGAGCTATAAATGAAGAATTAAAGTAAACTACTCACTGAATAACCCTCTTTAATATTTAAAATTCTTTTACATAAAATAAGTTTAAAACAACCCTTATTAATGAATTATGACTATATGTGACATCACGATTATACGTAAGGGTGGTCGTTTTGACAGACTTTATTTACATTAACCTTCACACTTTAACTTTAAAACGTTAATTTTTACCTAAAATTACACAAATATATGTATTAAATATTTTTAAATACAATTTATGTTCACTTTTCACTACTATTTTATTCATTTTACATACATCAAACATATATATAGAGGTTGTGATAATGTACCATTATATAAATGTAATCAGTTATATGAAACATCAATCGGTCAACATTTCAGTTTATTTTAGAATATATTTTAGAATATACATATTCTACTCAAACAATAGCTTAGATAAAATATGTATCATCAATATACTAGAGAAAGCATTCAAAAATCTAGTGTAATTTATATTAATTATTTAATATTTAAGTTAATGTTTAGCTTAGAAATTAAAATTAACGAGATTAATTTTAATATGAAACCTTTGAACAGTTCTGAGAAACTTAATAAAACTTACTTTTATGGATGTTTTTGGAAATATATACTCTAAGTAAAATATCATAGAAAATTCGTGCTAATGTACAATAGATAAAGAAGACGTACGTAAGTCATTAATTACTCAGTGTTCCAAGTCACCTGAAATGTGATGTAAAGTCAGTTGTCACGTGATCAAGGTACTTCATCTCCCACAGACAGTCATAATTAATGACGGAAACTCATTAATGGAGTTCTGGGTAAGAAACAAATGATAGCAGAGATAACTTAATGTGTTTTTCCATTAAACAAGTGAAATAAACAGACTCCATTTACTTGATAAAACTGTCCCATAATAAATATCATTTAGCTGAAAACACATTTTTGTTTTTATAAAATAATACCTACTGAAAGAAAGAAAAGATCGACCTAGTTCACTTAAGTAGTTACATGTAGCCTATATTTTTGGTAGTATATATTTTCATTTTGTTTATAAACATCGGTAGTAATACTTTATGAACTAAATTAGAATATTTAAGTTTAACTAATACTTTAACATTACATTTACAAAATTATTATAACTGAAAACTGTACCTTAACAAGAGTTGGCCATAAAGAACTAAAGCTATTTAAAATTTTGTATTTTCACCATTTTTCAAAGTCAGGAACCGGTAGAGAAAGGTGAAGTTGTTGTAATATTGGAAAAGCAGCTTTTTTTGCTAAATCAGCTTTGAAGCAGTTTAGGCTCATATTTCTAAGGAAGTAAAGTGAGAATTGACAGAGGATTTTCAGTGAGGACGTTTTTTTTTCAAATTATCCTCTCAACAGAGTTTACATATGTAATTTTACTTAAAGGATAATGTTTATAATATATACGATATTCTGTTACACAGTAAAAAGAAATACGGTGTAGATTTAAGTATTAATAGTGATATTTAGCATTTACTGTCAAAATATCGACGTTATATACCGTATCCAGTATTCCTAATGCTCTACGACATAATTTACAGCAAAATATTACCATATTTGTACAGCAAAACTACGGTTAAAAATATAATTTTGTCATTTAAATTTCAAAACTATTGCAAAACTATCGACCGAAAGTCAGGAAAACATTGATCAATCGCATGGTATTAATTATAAAACTATACCAGGAAATTCTAACAGGGTTATAAAGAAACATTATTAATTAGCCCTAAAGTGTAACTAAGAGCTTCGCAGACATGATAAACTCTGAAATTCCAAAATGACATATTATAAAGTGGGTAAATTTTTTTTAATTATGAAGTATTTATTTATATCATAATGTAGTGATGGTCTATTTGATAGAAATGCTGATAATATATGTTGATATTAAAAAAATTAAAAAAGTAAGGCAATCACTAAAATTCGTATTTATATTTTAGAAAATAAAAAATATAAAAGAAAAACTATTAATGCTGGATAAACTAGAATCCAAGGCCTCCCTAGTGGTGAAGCTCATTTCTAAGCCACAGAACTCAAGCTGTTCAAATTTGAAATCGAATTTCCAAACAATCTTTATTTAGATTTTAATTTCAATGACAGAGTGTTTATTTGAAACACCTTCATTATAAAAGCTAAGTCATATTAGTACTGATATTGCACGAAAGAATATATAAACACAAAATACCATATAACTATTTATCATCGGGGTGTTTTATATACGATGAAACTAAAAAAAAAATACATCGTTAAGTTATGAAAAGCATGATTTAAAAAAAATTAATTTTCAATTGTAGTTCAAAAGTAATTCTAAAATCGTTTAATAGTAATCGATTAATTCAGTTCCTCATTCTCTCTGAATAATACAAACGAATTTTTTAAATCGTCTCTGTTCTAGGTAATACTGGATTTTACACTAAATAACAAGGGAATTAATTTAATTTGTAATACATAATCACTTTTGCAGTTTAGTTTGAACAAATTTCATTTAGTATAGTTAATACATGCTATACGTAATGTACGAGTAAATATGTTTTAAACGGATTGGATATGTCATTACATATATGTTTAGGAACAATCTTCAAGATCACAATATATACAAATTCCTGATAATAGTTTAGTATAGGAATTAATTATATCATGTGATAAATTTTTTATTTGCTGTCAGGTTATCTCTGGCATCCACAGGTCTTAATTTTCAGGTACTCATTGCATACATTTATTAAATTAAAAATTATTCATTACAAGTGCTGTGTTGTAGGACAATATTATTTGTTTGACTATTTGGAAAAAATGTATATGTTTGATTTTGAAGAAACCACGCTTTGTTTCGTCATACAAGAAATTTATTTTGAATTTATTGCTTTACATGAAAGCTTAATTTACACGTTCTGTAAAAATGTCACTTGAATTTTGTTCAGTCAAATTTTTAGAAAATTACTGATCAAATAATTACTCAATATCCATACAAAACGTATTAAAACATTTTTTAATACCCATAATCAAAACCATAGCACACAGAAGAGCCCTAGATATGCGAATAACATTTACACGTCCATTTAATTAGGTTTTAACACAATACGATGTTCGTCACATTTATATAAATGCATACACTCGTACGTTAATACGAATATGAATGCTAGTTGTAATAATGATATAAATATGAATAATATTATGAAGATGAGTATGAATAAAACAAACACATTCATTAACACAGGTTTAGAGCTAGAAATGAAAACTTCAAACTAAATTAGCCTCCAAAAATACGATAAAAATGATCGCTTAAGAATGATAAGCAATAAACATGCATTTCAAAAAATAATGTTATTTGTATACGACTCGATCACAATAATGTAGTTTTCGTGGTTACAGGTAACTTTGTCATGTATGAGAATAACTCCCTAACCCAGTGCAAAACCACCAGTTTCTTTAAGTAAGCAATCTAATACAGCACTTTGTACATCACTATATGAGATGTTATTATAGTAATAAATTTACTCCAGCATACTGTGACAAATGGGGTTTTGGATAGACTTTAAAAAAATTCCCACAATAGTTACTGTTAGTAACATATATATACATCAAATATAAAATGATTAGTGAATTCAATTATTAATGGTTAAATATATCGCTCTTCATTAATCATTATTAATGTGAAATAGTTTGTAACATTAGGGAAGCATTGGGTTCTCGTATACGTCAATTAGCTTCATGTGCACTGCCACAAAGGAGCAAGATTGCACCGACTAATGTTGTTTGATTGAGGTCGTCTAGACTCAGCGAAAGCACGAAAACTTCGTTTTATGAACATTTGTGTCCTACTAATAAATTAAATTTACGTATAATTAGATAAGCTTTTATTTTAGTACAAATTTCCTAAGGCAAGACAACTAATCCTAGTTTATAAATAATCCAAAACCAAAACAATTTAGTATGATTCTATATCTAAGTAAATTTTTAATAAATAAATAAATATATATATATTGGTTATTAACAATGGTCCAAGTGTTTAATTTATATAGGTTTTGTTTAAAACAGGTAAGCAGTTTTAAAAAAATTTCTTTTTAAGTCCAATGAAAATTACCACACTCAAAAAAATCAAAAATAATAGTGGTGATATTTTAAGGCCTCTGGCCTTAACCTCAGTCAAACACAGAACAGGGCTAATAGAATCCTAGAGTAGATCTGATCTGAGCTGGGGTGTGCAGTGTTGCCATCATTATAGCTGAATATTACTAAATTGTGAAGCTTATATTATATGCATATTTTCTAATTATTATACTGTAGTGAAATACTGCTTGGATTAGAAAAAAAGGTTTGGTATAATGTGATGTTTAGGCTAGGAGGGTCTCTTTATTTAGCGAACCATTGATGGAAGGTTCACGTTGGAAACACCGTTTATTTTGGTGTTAAAAGTAATAAAATCCAACGCTCGTAACGGTAACTGTTCACAACTCAATCAATGGAAACTTTCCTAACAATGGTTTACTAAATCAAGAAACCCCATAAATATAAACCTCAAATAATAATCTAACCTTTATTCCTATCCAAGCAGTCTAACTCTACAGTATAATCACTACAAACGTGGATATAGTAAAAGTATTAAGGGATGTTTTACTATAATAATGGGAAGACTTCAACCCCCAGGCTCAGTGTTATTGTAGTCATTCATTTTCCGTCTTCTGTGGTGGTCTAAAGATTTGACCTTTAAATATCTTCATGATTGTTTTATGTCTTATACGTGTTTTAACTTTCAAATAGCTTACCAAATGAATATTGAAAGTGTACGCCTGCTTTCCTGTCCAAAATGAAACCTAAATAAATATTTATGATTATCAAAGGAAATAGATAAATTACTGACAAGTACAGTACGGTACCTTTAAGCTCAAAGACTTAAACTTAACATCCCTTGAAATAGTATTTTCCAATAACTTAAAGTTACGTTAGATTATATAAGATAAGAAACTCTCAACTTACCACAGTCATAAATTAAAGTTAATAGTACTTCGAAAATAAAAAAACATGAATTTATTAGGTTTAGAGCAGTAAAATGTAATAAAGTAATGTAAGTATACATCAACTCATTTGTGAGATCATTGTTTTTATAATTCATGTATAATGAATGAAACATTGTTATTAGTCTATTTTTGCTCAATATTACTTTGAATAATAACTAATTTACATAATTAATTAAACCAAAGAGAAGTTTGTAATGTAGTTTTTGCTAAGAAATTGCAGCGGACAAGTCAAATGAAATTCATTTTTCAAACTAACTCTGTTCCATAACTGGATTATATGCCCTAAGCCAATAAGTAACTGCACCTGGTTCCAAAATGCAATTTAAATGTTAATTAAAAAACTAGTTTAGACCATTCTATTTCTAGGGATTCATTGCAGCAATGAATCATAAAAGTACCAATTTATGTGTTGATTATAAATGATTCACCTCCTTTATACAAGCTTCATTACTAATAAATAAGTGTTGTTGGTCTATATAATATTCATGGTATGATAAAAAGAAAAGAAAATTAAAGTATTTGGTTCCAAATTTATTTTGCCTATTTATAGATTCTACCTAATATTTAATTGTGTCTTGTCGTTTTATTTTTGAAAAAAAGCTTTTTAATGAACTTACACAAATAATACACTAATTTAAATAGGGACATTTAATTTTTATAGATTTTAATGTACGGAAATTATAAAAAAGCAATACTTATCACAATATATTATCTCCTACATAATGAATGATGGACATGATAGTGGTGAATTAAAATATGTTTAGAGAGCACATTAACATAAAAAACTTTAATGTTTTTATAAAATCTGGTGCTTCGAATATTTCCCGAAAAAAGTTTACTAGGGCTTTTATTTAATAACGGTCAGGTATAATTAGATTTTTTCAGGCAATGAAATAACTATGCAGACTATATTTGGGTACTAGATTG
Organism: Stictocephala bisonia; assembly: GCA_035578905.1. Lineage (NCBI taxonomy): Eukaryota > Metazoa > Arthropoda > Insecta > Hemiptera > Membracidae > Stictocephala > Stictocephala bisonia. The sequence goes on from JAQJVL010001787.1 coordinate 50,502, forward strand.
AAAACATAGTTGTTTATAATACAGGTCCATTAATCAATAAGAAATACAACATGTATAATAGATCTAATTTAGGTGTCCCTGACAGTTTATAATTGTATCTATTTAAACTAGATATTGTCACGTTCTACTTAAACTGACATATATTGTTCATCTAGCATAAACTCAACTTTTTTGTTACACTGTCACAAATAAGCAAAATTAAAAATTTATAAATAAATTGGTGGGAATAATTAAAAGTATTTTAAATAACCAGATGACAAATAATTAAATACAATGAAATACAACCAATGAAATACAACAATACTGTTGATTGATAGTCTATTGGATATATTTAACTTTGCAGGTGTTTAAAAAAGTGAACAGAACGTTTCGAAAGGTACACAACTGAAGTCGTCATCAGGTGATACTAACCAACTTAGTCTACATAAAACTAATATTAGTTTTCTAATTTTTTCATAGTTTGCTTAGAATAGCCCATATTAACCCTCCAGTGGACTCATGTACTTCATTACGCCAGTGGACTCATGGGGTCTTTTTGACCACATTTTTTTGTTTAGGGTTTTAATAAAGGAAATACTTCTATTATATCCAAAAAAAACACCTTTTATTATTTCAATAACATTGTATACATGATTTATACGTCTTAATATTACAATTATATAATAAAATAACTGAATTAATTAATTTATTTAATTTTTGAAGTTTTGAATGTTTGATATTTTTATAATAATTGTATATTGTTATTTAATAAAAAGTTAATAAAATTACATTTGAATAAGACTTAAATATTGTACAATACGTATATATACTGTAAAATATACACGCCTTGTTCAGTCGGATGAATTGCTTTCATCTTCTTCGCCAAGACTCTTGGGGTAAAAAAGACCGCACGGTAAAACAAACACACACGCCGAAGCTCGTAAGGTGACTTGGTCTCCCTACCCCTCCAGACCTTACGGATGTTGTCCTCGACAAGTAGCAGGAGGGGGTGTAGTTGTGACTCACGGTCAGCCCTCTGCCAAACAAAATGGCTGCTTGCGGTCTTTTCACCGGCATGAGTCCACTGGCGGGTTAATGTGGAAAAGCCGTAAACAACTATATGCTTAGAGTTTAATATGGACTGTTGACTTAGTTGTGTCTTCTTAAACAATATCATATATACACAATTGTGATAAAAACTGTCTGTTTATAAAAAGTGTTTATGAAAGAATCGCGAGAGAAAATTTATGCGTTAAAGAGTAATGTTCAACCATGAAACATCTCTTGTATACTGAAATTAAATTCTTTCCTCAAAATGAACTTTCGTAAATATGAAAATATGAATATTCCACAATTGAATATTCCTACCTCCTCTGTGTGGCTGAACTTATGAATATTTATGTCTTAAACAGAACAAAGACTCATTATTGCGTTGGTTACCTTTTAAAACGGTTCTCTTTTAAGTGCTCCGGTTGGTTAGTATTACTTCATGTTCTCGTGTAATCAATTTTACATCCATGTTATGTTTTAAAATAATGCTTACTGTAATGGGTTTCAATGAAAATAATATACAAAAAGAATGAGCTTCTAAAGAGGAGTATAAATCAAGTACTTAGGAAAAACATCACTTCTCGGCTTAAATCACTTTGAATTTCATTTTAACAGTTTCAATTTAAACCTTCCTTTCGATAACCTGCATAAGGGAGAATACTTTGCATATTTCTGTATGGAAACCGATAAAGGTGTTTAAGTATACAAAACTCAAATGTTAACCTTTTGAGCTGGCTTTACAATCCATTGCATGAATTTATGGTTTTTCAGCTGAAGGATAAATGTTCTGAGAAAAAAGAACTGAATAGATGTAAAAATGGAGACTGACGTAAGAATATAGCACTTGACCTCAGAAGTTTTTTTTTATTTTGTTTTTATCTCTCTTTTATTATGTTTCAATTCCACTTTATGTATGATTATTTTATATCTATGACATGTTCTTTGTACTTAACCATCGTTTATTAAATTCATACAAAGTTACACATATACTTTTTAAGATTGAAAATTTGTTCATGAATTAGTATTATATGTTTGACTTTTGGATTTATTTTCATACTAAGGACATTTCGCTTTTTATATGAAAAATATTACTAATAACCAAGCCAATTTATAATCTACATAATTTAGATTTTAGAAATATTCTCATACAAGATATCTCTATTAGTTTCCCTAAATAGATTTAAGTAAGCATTTATTTAATAAGTATACGTTTTTCAAACTTTAATTGTAATAATACTCTGGTAATATTGATATGCAACAATTTTAACAGAAAAATGTATGCTGAAAAATTTAAAGTAAAATTAACCTTCTGCCCCCTGGCAAATGACTTATTGATAAATGGCCATGATGTGTTTGTTCAACACTTCGGAATTAATGGTTTACCAAATGAGTTTTGTAGTAAAGCGTCGACTATTAAATGTCCATACAAGGGTGCTTATAGCAGTGTGTATGCGTGAGAGGGGTTTAACATTGATCTGTTGTAGACCAGATTGAAGAGCCGTAAAGTGCCAAACGTGTTTGTTCAACCCTTGGGAATTAACGGCTTATCAAGTTTGCTTTTAGATAGACAGTCAGCCAGTAAATGCCCGTACAAGTGTGCTAACACTGTACTGTGTGTAAGCATGAGAGGGATTTGACATTGATCTGTTGTAGACCAGATTTAAGAGCCGTAAAGTGCCAAACGTGTTTGTTCAACCCTTGGGAATTAACGGCTTATCAAGATTGCTTTTAGTTAGACAGTCAGCCAGTAAATGCCCGTACAAGTGTGCTAACACTGTACTGTGTGTAAGCATGAGAGGGATTTGACATTGATCTGTTGTAGACCAGATTGAAGAGCCGTAAAGTGCCAAACGTGTTTGTTCAACCCTTGGGAATTAACGGCTTATCAAGATTGCTTTTAATTAGACAGTCAGCCAGTAAAAGTCCGTACAAGTGTGCTAACACTGTACTGTGTGTAAGCGTGAGAGGGATTGGACATTGATCTGTTGTAGACCAGATTGAAGAGCCGTAAAGTGCCAAACGTGTTTGTTCAACCCTTGGTAATTAACGGCTTATCAAGTTTGATTTTAGTTAGACAGTCAGCCAGTAAAAGTCCGTACAAGTGTGCTAACACTGTAATGTGTGTAAGCGTGAGAGGGGTTGGACATTGATCTGTTGTAGACCAGAATGAAGAGCCGTAAAGTGCCAAACGTGTTTGTTCAACCCTTGGGAATTAATGGCTTATCAAGTTTGCTTTTAGTTAGACAGTCAGCCAGTAAAAGTCCGTACAAGTGTGCTAACACTGTACTGTGTGTAAGCATGAGAGGGATTCGACATTGATCTGTTATAGACCAGATTGAAGAGCCGTAAAGTGCCAAACGTGTTTGTTCAACCCTTGGGAATTAACGGCTTATCAAGTTTGCTTTTAGTTAGACAGTCAGCCAGTAAATGCCCGTACAAGTGTGCTAATACTGTACTGTGTGTAAGCGTGAGAGAGATTGGACATTGATCTGTTGTAGACCAGAATGTAGAGCCGTAAAGTGCCAAACGTGTTTGTTCAACCCTTGGGAATTAACGGCTTATCAAGTTTGCTTTTAGTTAGACAGTCAGCCAGTAAATACCCGTACAAGTGTGCTAACACTGTACTGTGTGTAAACATGAGAGGGATTTGACATTGATCTGTTGTAGACCAGAATGTAGAGCCGTAAAGTGCCAAACGTGTTTGTTCAACCCTTAGGAATTAATGGCTTATCAAGTTTGCTTTTAGTTAGACAGTCAGCCAGTAAAGGTCCGTACAAGTGTGCTAACACTGTACTGTGTGTAAACATGAGAGGGATTTGACATTGATCTGTTGTAGACCAGAATGTAGAGCCGTAAAGTGCTAAACGTGTTTGTTCAACCCTTGGGAATTAATGGCTTATCAAGTTTGCTTTTAGTTAGACAGTCAGCCAGTAAATACCCGTACAAGTGTGCTAACACTGTACTGTGTGTAAACATGAGAGGGATTTGACATTGATCTGTTGTAGACCAGAATGTAGAGCCGTAAAGTGCCAAACGTGTTTGTTCAACCCTTGGGAATTAACGGCTTATCAAGTTTGCTTTTAGTTAGACAGTCAGCCAGTAAATACCCGTACAAGTGTGCTAACACTGTACTGTGTGTAAACATGAGAGGGATTTGACATTGATCTGTTGTAGACCAGAATGTAGAGCCGTAAAGTGCCAAACGTGTTTGTTCAACCCTTGGGAATTAACGGCTTATCAAGTTTGCTTTTAGTTAGACAGTCAGCCAGTAAAGGTCCGTACAAGTGTGCTAACACTGTACTGTGTGTAAGCGTGAGAGGGATTGGACATTGATCTGTTGTAGACCAGATTGAAGAGCCGTAAAGTGCCAAACGTGTTTGTTCAACCCTTGGGAATTAACGGCTTATCAAGTTTGCTTTTAGTTAGACAGTCAGCCAGTAAAAGTCCGTACAAGTGTGCTAACACTGTACTGTGTGTAAGCATGAGAGGGATTCGACATTGATCTGTTGTAGACCAGATTGAAGAGCCGTAAAGTGCCAAACGTGTTTGTTCAACCCTTGGGAATTAACGGCTTATCAAGATTGCTTTTAGTTAGACAGTCAGCCAGTAAAAGTCCGTACAAGTGTGCTAACACTGTACTGTGTGTAAGCATGAGAGGGATTCGACATTGATCTGTTGTAGACCAGATTGAAGAGCCGTAAAGTGCCAAACGTGTTTGTTCAACCCTTGGGAATTAACGGCTTATCAAGTTTGCTTTTAGTTAGACAGTCAGCCAGTAAAGGTCCGTACAAGTGTGCTAACACTGTACTGTGTGTAAGCGTGAGAGGGATTAGACATTGATCTGTTGTAGACCAGATTGAAGAGCCGTAAAGTGCCAAACGTGTTTGTTCAACCCTTAGGAATTAATGGCTTATCAAGTTTGCTTTTAGTTAGACAGTCAGCCAGTAAAGGTCCGTACAAGTGTGCTAACACTGTACTGTGTGTAAGCGTGAGAGGGATTGGACATTGATCTGTTGTAGACCAGAATGAAGAGCCGTAAATGCCAAACGTGTTTGTTCAACCCTTGGGAATTAACGGCTTATCAAGTTTGCTTTTAGTTAGACAGTCAGCCAGTAAAAGTCCGTACAAGTGTGCTAACACTGTACTGTGTGTAAGCATGAGAGGGATTCGACATTGATCTGTTGTAGACCAGATTGAAGAGCCGTAAAGTGCCAAACGTGTTTGTTCAACCCTTGGGAATTAACGGCTTATCAAGATTGCTTTTAGTTAGACAGTCAGCCAGTAAAATTCCGTACAAGTGTGCTAACACTGTACTGTGTGTAAGCATGAGAGGGATTCGACATTGATCTGTTGTAGACCAGATTGAAGAGCCGTAAAGTGCCAAACGTGTTTGCTCAACCCTTGGGAATTAACGGCTTATCAAGTTTGCTTTTAATTAGACAGTCAGCCAGTAAAGGTCCGTACAAGTGTGCTAACACTGTACTGTGTGTAAGCGTGAGAGGGATTAGACATTGATCTGTTGTAGACCAGATTGAAGAGCCGTAAAGTGCCAAACGTGTTTGTTCAACCCTTGGGAATTAACGGCTTATCAAGTTTACTTTTAGTTAGACAGTCAGCCAGTAAATGCCCGTACAAGTGTGCTAATACTGTACTGTGTGTAAGCGTGAGAGAGATTGGACATTGATCTGTTGTAGACCAGATTGAAGAGCCGTAAAGAGCCAAACGTGTTTGTTCAACCCTTGGGAATCAACGGCTTATCAAGTTTGCTTTTAGTTAGACAGTCAGCCAGTAAATGCCCGTACAAGTGTGCTAACACTGTACTGTATGTAAGCGTGAGATGAATTGGACATTGATCTGTTGTAGACCAGATTGAAGAGCCGTAAAGTGCCAAACGTGTTTGTTCAACTTTTGGGAATTAACGGCTTATTAAGTTTGCTTTTAGTAAGACAGTCAGCCAGTAAATGCCCGTACAAATGTGCTAACACTGTACTGTGTGTAAGCGTGAGAGGGGTTTAACATTGATCTGTTGTAGACCAGATTGAAGAGCCGTAAAGTGCCAAATGTGTTTGTTCAACCCTTGGGAATTAACGGCTTATCAAGTTTGCTTTTAGTTAGACAGTCAGCCAGTAAAAGTCCGTACAAGTGTGCTAACACTGTACTGTGTGTAAGCGTGAGAGGGATTGGACATTGATCTGTTGTAGACCAGAATGAAGAGCCGTAAATGCCAAACGTGTTTGTTCATCCCTTGGGAATTAATGGCTTATCAAGTTTGCTTTTAGTTAGACAGTCAGCCAGTAAAAGTCCGTACAAGTGTGCTAACACTGTACTGTGTGTAAGCATGAGAGGGATTCGACATTGATCTGTTGTAGACCAGATTGAAGAGCCGTAAAGTGCCAAACGTGTTTGTTCAACCCTTGGGAATTAACGGCTTATCAAGTTTGCTTTTAGTTAGACAGTCAGCCAGTAAATGCCCGTACAAGTGTGCTAATACTGTACTGTGTGTAAGCGTGAGAGAGATTGGACATTGATCTGTTGTAGACCAGAGTGAAAAGTTGTAAAGTGCCAAATGTGTTTGTTCAACCCTTGGGAATTAACGGCTTATCAAGTTTGTTTTTAGTTAGACAGTCAGCCAGTAAATACCCGTACAAGTGTGCTAACACTGTACTGTGTGTAAGCTTGAGAGGGATTTGAAATTGATCTGTTGTAGACCAGAATGTAGAGCCGTAAAGTGCCAAACGTGTTTGTTCAACCCTTGGGAATTAATGGCTTATCAAATTTGCTTTTAGTCAGACAGTCAGCCAGTAAAAGTCCGTACAAGTGTGCTAACACTGTACTGTGTGTAAGCATGAGAGGGATTCGACATTGATCTGTTCTAGACCAGATTGAAGAGCCGTAAAGTGCCAAACGTGTTTGTTCAACCCTTGGGAATTAACTGCTTATCAAGTTTGCTTTTAGTTAGACAGTCAGCCAGTAAATGCCCGTACAAATGTGCTAATACTGTACTGTGTGTAAGCGTGAGAGAGATTGGACATTTATCTGTTGTAGACCAGAGTGAAAAGTAGTAAAGTGCCAAATGTGTTTGTTCAACCCTTGGGAATTAACGGCTTATCAAGTTTGCTTTTAGTTAGACAGTCAGCCAGTAAATGCCCGTACAAGTGTGCTAACACTGTACTGTGTGTAAGCATGAGACGGATTTGACATTGATCTGTTGTAGACCAGATTGAAGAGCCGTAAAGTGCCAAACGTGTTTGTTCAACCCTTTGGAATTAACGGCTTATCAAGTTTGCTTTTAGTTAGACAGTCAGCCAGTAAAAGTCCGTACAAGTGTGCTAACACCGTACTGTGTGTAAGCATGAGAGGGATTCGACATTGATCTGTTGTAGACCAGATTGAAGAGCCGTAAAGTGCCAAACGTGTTTGTTCAACCCTTGGGAATTAACGGCTTATCAAGTTTGCTTTTAGTTAGACAGTCAGCCAGTAAATGCCCGTACAAGTGTGCTAATACTGTACTGTGTGTAAGCGTGAGAGAGATTGGACATTGATCTGTTGTAGACCAGAGTGAAAAGTAGTAAAGTGCCAAATGTGTTTGTTCAACCCATGGGAATAAATGGTTTACCGAGTTTGCTTTTAGTTAGACAGTCAGCCAGTAAATGTCCGTACAAGTGTGCTTACACTGTACTGTTTGTAAGCCTGAGAGGGATTTGACATTGATCTGTTGTAGACCAGATTAAAGAGCTGTAAAGTGCCAAATGTGTTTGTTCATTGTTTTAAATCCTTGGGAATTAACGGTTTACAAAGTTATTTTTCTGGTTAAAAGATACTTTTGTTACAACAATTTTACTTATATAAACTCTCATTTAACTATCCATTTTATAATTTATCTAAGAGAAGTAATGTCTATTGCCATATGTTTTAACTGTAGTTTTTTGTATAGAGAAAAAATTATAATATGCAGAAAAGGAAATGATCTGTTATAAGGTGAACAAATGATATTACAACATAAATACATAAAATCACAAATCAGATAAACCATAGAAACTTAAATAAGAAATGATTTTCTAGTCCATTAAGTGTATTGTTTAACTGTATACGACACAGCACATATTGTTTAAAGTTTAAGAACCGTACAGCTTAATATCGATAGCAATGTACATAACTTTAATTATCTCTAGCTTTTATATATTTATCGTTTTTGAAAAAATAATATTTGTCATAATAGAAACAATAACTATACAATAATTAATTATATTGTTAATAAATTAAAAATAATCTGTAAGGATTATAACTATGGTACATGCATTGAGATATATAAAACAATAAGGGTACTGCATAAAAAGCACTATTAACGTGTTCAACGTTTACATTTAAGCTAAAAACTACCGACTCTCAACCTGTAGACACGATTCAGCATACAACATGGAGTGACTCTCTCAGGACTTTTAGACAGATTTACGATAGTGTCAGCCGTAGATATTCCGAAATACAGCTAACACTTGTTCAGTAGTCCTCCGGGTATTGGATTGAGGTTATCTGTAGAAACAGTCCTGTAGCACAATTGTTCAGCATTCACAATGGAGTGAGTCTCTGAGGAATTGTAGACAGATTTACGTTAATGTCAGTCGTCGATATTCCGAAATACAGCTAACACTTGTTCAGTAGCCTCCCGGGTATTGGATTGAGGATATCTGTAGAAACAGTCCTGTAGCACAATTGTTCAGCATTCACAATGGAGTGAGTCTCTGATGAATTTTAGACAGATTTACGTTAATGTCAGTCGTAGATATTCCGAAATACAGCTAACACTTGTTCAGTAGCCTCCCGGGTATTGGATTGAGGATATCTGTAGAAACAGTCCTGTAGCACAATTGTTCAGCATTCACAATGGAGTGAGTCTCTGATGAATTTTAGACAGATTTACGTTAATGTCAGTCGTAGATATTCCGAAATGAAGCTAACACTTGTTCAGTAGCCCCCCCCGGGTATTGGATTGAGGATATCTGTAGAAACAGTCCTGTAGCACAATAGTTCAGCATTCACAATGGAGTGAGTCTCTGAGGAATTTTAGACAGATTTACGTTAATGTCAGCCGTAGATATTCCGAAATACAGCTAACACTTGTTCAGTAGCCTCCCGGGTATTGGATTGAGGATATCTGTAGAAACAGTCCTGTAGCACAATTGTTCAGCATTCACAATGGAGTGAGTCTCTAAAGAATTTTAGACAGATTTACGTTAATGTCAGCCGTAGATACTCCGAAATACAGCTAACACTTGTTCAGTAGCCTCCCGGGTATGGGATTGAGGATATCTGTAGAAACAGTCCTGTAGCACAATTGTTCAGCATTCACAATGGAGTGACTCTCTGAGGAATTTTAGACAGATTTACGTTAATGTCAGCCGTAGATATTCCGAAATACAGCTAACACTTGTTCAGTAGCCCCCCTCCCGGGTATTGGATTGAGGATATCTGTAGAAACAGTCCTGTAGCACAATTGTTCAGCATTCACAATGGAGTGAGTCTCTGAGGAATTTTAGACAGATTTACGTTAATGTCAGTCGTAGATATTCCGAAATACAGCTAACACTTGTTCAGTAGCCCCCTGGGTATTGGATTGAAGATATCTGTAGAAACAGTCCTGTAGCACAATTATTCAGCATTCACAATGGAGTGAGTCTCTGAGGAATTTTAGACAGATTTACGTTAATGTCAGTCGTAGATATTCCGAAATACAGCTAACACTTGTTCAGTAGCCCCCCGGGTATTGGATTGAGGATATCTGTAGAAACAGTCCTGTAGCACAATTATTCAGCATTCACAATGGAGTGAGTCTCTGAGGAATTTTAGACAGATTTACGTTAATGTCAGTCGTAGATATTCCGAAATAAAGCTAACACTTGTTCAGTAGCCCCCTGGGTATTGGATTGAAGACATCTGTAGAAACAATCCTGTAGCACAATTATTCAGCATTCACAATGGAGTGAGTCTCTGAGGAATTGAAGACAGATTTACGTTAATGTCAGTCGTAGATATTCCGAAATACAGCTAACACTTGTTCAGTAGCCCCCTGGGTATTGGATTGAAGACATCTGTAGAAACAATCCTGTAGCACAATTATTCAGCATTCACAATGGAGTGAGTCTCTGAGGAATTGAAGACAGATTTACGTTTATTTCAGCCGTAGATATTTTGAAATACAGCTAACACTTGTTCAGTAGCCCCCTGGGAATTGGATTGAGGATATCTGTAGAAACAGTCCTGTAGCACAATTGTTCAGCATTCACAATGGAGTGAGTCTCTGAGGAATTTTAGACAGATTTGCGTTAATGTCAGTCGTAGATATTCCGAAATACAGCTAACACTTGTTCAGTAGCCCCCTGGGTATTGGATTGAGGATATCTGTAGAAACAGTCCTGTAGCACAATTGTTCAGCATTCACAATGGAGTGAGTCTCTGAGGAATTGAAGACAGATTTACGATAATGTCAGCCGTAGATATTCCGAAATACAGCTAACACTTGTTCAGTAGCCCCCTGGGTATTGGATTGAAGACATCTGTAGAAACAATCCTGTAGCACAATTATTCAGCATTCACAATGGAGTGAGTCTCTGAGGAATTGAAGACAGATTTACGATAATGTCAGCCGTAGATATTCCGAAATACAGCTAACACTTGTTCAGTAGCCCCCCGGGTATTGGATTGAAGATGTCTGTAGAAACAGTCCTGTAGCACAATTGTTCAGCATTCGCAATGGAGTGAGTCTCTGAGGAATTTTAGACAGATTTACGTTAATGTCAGCCGTAGATATTCCGAAATACAGCTAACACTTGTTCAGTAGCCCCCCAGGTATTGGATTGAGGTTATCTGTAGAAACAGTCCTGTAGCACAATTGTTCAGCATTCGCAATGGAGTGAGTCTCTGAGGAATTTTAGACAGATTTACGTTAATGTCAGCCGTAGATATTCCGAAATACAGCTAACACTTGTTCAGTAGCCCCCCTGGGTATTGGATTGAAGACAGTCTGTAGAAACAGTCCTGTAGCACAATTGTTCAGCATTCGCAATGGAGTGAGTCTCTGAGGAATTGAAGACAGATTTATGTTAATGTCAGCCGTAGATATCCGAAATACAGCTAACACTTGTTCAGTAGCCCCCCAGGTATTGGATTGAAGATGTCTGTAGAAACAGTCCTGTAGCACAATTGTTCAGCATTCGCAATGGAGTGAGTCTCTGAGGAATTTTAGACAGATTTACGTTAATGTCAGCCGTAGATATTCCGAAATACAGCTAACACTTGTTCAGTAGCCCCCCCCCAGGTATTGGATTGATGTTAACTTTGGAAGCAATCAGATCCAACAATTTGATAAATATTTAAATGATTGCTACTTTTTTTTATAATACAGAGTAATAGTAATAAATACAATATGGTTTAGTAATATTATCTCAAATTGTTTTTATGTATTTAAAATAATACTTTATCACGTTTTAAATGTAATTAATGAAAAATTCTTTAGTGAACTATAATCTTAGCTACAAGAAAATAAGTTTAGATAGTTTGATATTAAAAAATTAAATATATATAAAAAATATTACAAATTTTATGAAATACTATATTAAGGTAAAAAGCAAAATTATTAAAGCAGCAAATGTTATATTTGAGAAAAACTAGATTAAATGTCCACTTTAATGCTGTAGTTTGTGATGTTTAAAAATCTAAGTAATATGTTGATATTTGTAGAACAAGGAACACATCAGAATATTTTAATAAGAACTAAGAAGAAAAGCAAAGTTTACAGAAAGAGATCCAAACTATCTGAGCGATGACTTGCTATTTTATCTTGGCAAAAGTATGGAATTTTAGATTTTTAATGGCAATGTACATCTTCTTGATGGATTTTACTCTATTTTTGTAACGATACCATCACAGATATGTTGGAATATTTTTAATTTAAAAAAATACAAGATGAACATAAGTAATGTATTGTGACAGTTTTTGCACATATGTTTCCTGTGGCCTTGCCTTTAAATTCAGACAGAAGAATGCTACTATTGACTACTCTGTGTGCATTAAATGATAAGGGCTGTTAGTAAGTTGTTTAAATAAAAATGAAAGCTCGATACTAATGATAATACAGTTTAATGTTTTAAAAGCAATGTTGATAAAAATATACTTAATTTTTTTGTATCCATGACAACACACCGTCAGAGGTTGTTAAGCAAACAATAAATTAAGAAATATTAATTCCATAAAAAGTATTGTTTGACATCTCTCAACCACCTATTCTACTTTTAAGAAATAAACATATAAAATAGTAATAGGTATAAAGAATATTAATGTCCATTGAACGAAGTAGGAGTCATTTACAACTGATCGATAAGATATATCACCTACAGATAATATGATTGAACAATTAAAATCTGTTGGGAAGTATTGTGTAATTAACCAGGTGTTTTATTGGTTTAAAGATATTTCCATTTAAAAAAGGTAAGAAATGGATTTTTCAGGATGGATACTCTGAAAAAAATAGTTGGTTGGTAGGTGATACTAGGAAATAAAGGTATCAAGAAAACTGTTTCATTTTGTAAATAGATCTACACATTTAATATCACGTAATCAACTAGTTCTGCTTTTGATCATTGTGTATCATTATATCATCATTCATTATTGTAAATCATTTTAAAATTACTAACAAAACCTTTAGTTATAATAAATATCAATTATGTGTTATACATCGTGTAATAATCAAGATATAAGCAAAAGTGTTACATTTTACGTTAAGTAACATTTATATAAAGCTGGTTGATAAATCCCAAGGCAATATTATAAGCTTGAGTTTGATAGTAGTCACTGAAATGTTACGTGTATTCATATTGGACAAATCGATTGTTGAAAAATTTATACAATCGAAATAAATTACAAATTGGGTTAAGAAAATCAAGACACTTAGAACCCATTTTGCATTATAGTTTAACGACAATGCATTTTCTTTTACAACATAGCCATATATCATTGTTACTTCAAAATAATATGGGACAAAAGTTTAGGAAATGTGTTCAGAGGTAAAAATTGCATCGCCTTGGAATATATAGTGGTTATGCCTGGGAATTGCCACAGGAAATGGGCTGGGATTTAAAGCCTCGGTGCAATTGTCGATGTAGACTTCTTAGGAAATTATATTCTTTTTTTTTTTTTTGTATGTTCCATTTATTTGTATATTATTTTAAAAAAATTCGTTTATAAATAGAATAAACTATAATTACTAAAATAAAATTATTATTATTATTATTATGATTGAAAAATACACTAACAAATTTTGAAGAATTTATGTTTTCCTGTTTATTTATGTTTATAAAATATTTGCTTTTAAACTAAAAATTATATATTTGCATTTTATAAAATTTTAAAGTCGTATTTGATGATATAGTTTATACAATTTATATACTCAATCGCACGGCGAAATGAGTGGTTATGACCAGAACTTCGAGCTTCAGAAATCAACCACAGTATACTTTATATATAAGCTTATGGAACCTAACAATGTCCACAATTTTGATAAATATTATTAGTTTGTTAAAATATCTAACAACTTTTATTGAAATAACTTCATATACTTTATGTTATATTATAACAAAAAAGTATCCTGATATTTTAATAAACAGGAATGGTAGATATTTGGAGATATCCCATGTTTCAAGTGTTTAGGGGACAAACACCCCTAAACACAAACACAAACACAAAGGTGGATGTCCTGTAAACACTTTAGGCATTGGATATATCCAAACATTTTTACCAATCATGAACAATCCAATACTAAGAACTAACATTTAAATAGACACCTTGGTACTTTTGATTTCAATTGAATTTTTTATAATAAAAATTGTGTAACTGTAAAGACTTTACACAACTTATATGAAAATAAGTTTTAACGATAGCTATTTTGGGTGAAATAAAATTTATTTATGAGGAATCAGGAAATGTTAGCCTCATTGCTAACATATTCATTTATTTAAATATAATTTTGAAAAAAGTTATTATTTGTCAACCAATTGTGTTAGTTTACTTATTTTACAGGACAGAGAGTTGTATAATACTACTATGTGAAAAGTGGATTATAATAAATTCGTTTTATTCAAACAACTACACAGATACATATATATTTCATACAATATATATATGTATATTTTTTTTCATCATCACACTCGTAATTTAAATACTACAATTGTCTTTTAAAATATTACTGTTCTCAGTTCTATTGAGTGGGCATATCTATCTGGGTGGAGGTTTCCAATTAAATGATCATTGACACTAAGAAAGAGATGAATATCCTCTAATACGTCAGAGTGCCGGTGTGGTATCGTAGTTGATAAGGCTTCCGATTGTGGAAGGCAAGGCTCAAGGCTCGAATCTCCAACAAAACTTCTAATGATCCGGCACTTCACTCATTGAATGAAGTTCACGATCAGGGCCACATAAACGCAGGCGACAAGTGAAGTTTTATTTTTATTTTTTATATATATTTTTTTTTATTAATTAAAAAATCTTTCACAAAAGCCAGTTTTTCTGTCCTATAAAATAATGTATTGTTCTATCCTTACTGGTAACGCTGGTTCTCTCTCCCTCACACATACACACTCTTCACACTTATATATTGTCTCTCTCTAGCTCATGCTGAAGTGACTAATATATGAGCTAATAGTACGCCAAACAGTAGTGCGAGGACTTAATTGAGACTGTAAACCGTTAGATAGCAGCACAGGTGTATAATAATTTTCTTTTCTTCAGTCTGTTTGTTTCTACAGACAAAATATCATAGATACTATAGAACTGTAATAATGTCAGCTTAACTCATAAACACACTACTTACAGTATTAGAATATGGATTGTTCTTGAAAACATACATTTGTATTTATTCCCTACTAGAGAGATGGTAGCAAATATTACCAAGAGACGTTACAAATTATAGCAAGTAAGTGATTTCATCTTACTGGTGGTATTTTTTAAAGGCCAGGATATGTAAATAAATGTATGAATATATTTTTACTCCATAGCCAAAATATATATTTCTCAACCAAAACTAACCCCTATGCATCTGAAGTTTGTTGATTTAACTGTTCCTGACAATATTATATTACACTGGAATTGCACTCTAAATACTGAAATCCAAAGTCCAAGATATATTTGAGGTAGATTTCTGTAAAGATAAATTTAAGGTAGATTACAGTGTCGATAAATTATAAGGAAATTCAGGTAACAATAAATTTGGTGATAACAAACCAAATTGTCTTAAAAGTCTTCAAATCTTCTTTGTCAAGGCTGTAAAAACGTATTTGACGTTCTGTAGCAGTTTTACCAAATATTAATGATCGGGACCACTAAATCATTTGTTGCCTACGGAAAAACTTTATGCCTGGTCCTTTAAAAAAACTCCTGGATGGCGTGTAAAATTTGTAGGGACAAATTTACATAATGTGGAATAGGGACTTGAACAAAATTATTCAAAATTCCATTATATTTTTAAGCTAAACAGAAAATTTGGGCTTGCTATAACTTTCAACACCGGGTGAAAAGTTTTTCTATTGGCTCTACAAAGTTTTTCGAAAATATTTTAGGTCAATCCCAAACACAGCATGTAATGGTTTCTTTTAAGCAGTCTTTTGAGGCCTGAAGTGAGTATAGAATATCTACTACACAACAAATAATATGTTATATATTAAACAAATGTATATACATTTTTTTAAGTTTTATAAATCAGCATCTTTACTTGTTATTGAAATATATTAAAATAAAGAGGTTGAGTTATAAGTTAATACTTGGTTTTATTAACATTTAAGTTGTATTTTGGGAAGAGTACAAACATTATTTCTATATCTGTCACTTGTAAACATGTCTAAAACGTCCATATTCTCTGGTAATGTTACAGGATATTTCATATGCAAATAACATTACGGAGCATCGCTGGTGGAGAAAAACTTCATTACGGAAAGTGACGAAGGTTAAATTGTATCTTTGTGAGAATATAAGGGAGTATTACAGGTGTTTTGGATTCCGCAGGGTGAGTTTTAATTCCTACAATTTTATCACCTTAGAAAAATTATTTAAGACTCACTTTTATAAATGAAATGTACGTTTATTTCTATATATAATTGAGTTACTAAGGCTATAAATTAATCGGTGTATATGTACCACATTTTTTAAAACAAACTAGTGTTATTTAATTTTTCCGTGTTGTTCTCTCAAGAATAATAATACTGTGAAATCTCTATATTACAGTATTATTAGAAAAATTACTTAACTGACTACCACCATTTCTGTGTAGATAGGTGGGTCATTACCACTGTATTGGAATGGGTGAGTGGGTTACTACATATGTCTGTGTATGGGTGGGTGGGAGAGTGGTATTTTATTTAATTCGTATTAGATATGTTTCCTAGTTGCCATGACCTGATATTTTCGACCTATAAGAAGATAAAGACATCAATCGACATTAATCTTAGCTGTTCCTTGGATGGGTGATTTGCTCCTTAGTTGAGTAGAATGGTTGAGTAGTATGATAGGTTTTGGTAATTTTAACTGCACTATCATTATAAGCAGATCCAGAGTTTAGCCACCTACTGGATAATTGACCAGCTAGTCCTATACTAAAGATATCAGCTTTATAATGAAGACGTTCATGTAGCTCGGATAGTAACTATCCAAATAAGTTGGTATGTACCAAAATATTATGATTACTGAAAGTTTAGATCTTAGGAGAAGATGAATCGAACAATTATCTATTCTGCTGAGGGTATTTTTCAGTAAACTAATTTAATTTCAGATATACAATGCATGTCTTCAGCAAAAGGTCTCCTGATAACTGAGATGAGCTTTTTATTGCTGTTCGGTTCTGAGCCTGGTAGCTCCTTTCATTTAAGGTTGCAGGATTACATGTGGTAACCCTCTTCCTCGCCGTAGCTCAAAAAACAGGGCTTGGCTCAAGCCGATTTACTGAATGATACTTTTGGAAAAGCACATTGGTTTGAATAAATCGTATAATTTTCTCTCATTAATCTGCCAGGAGCTTCTCAAATGGCAGCTTTACTCAGATAGGAAATTAATCATTTAAAACTATTATCTCTAAGCTTAGAAAATAACCAACGAGAAGACAATAAATGGCTGTTTTTACATCAAAGTTTAGTGAATAAGGAATAATTTCAAATATAAATTGATCGTTTATACCATATTCATTTCAATAAATTAGAGTTCATATTAAACTTAACTTACAGTTCATAAATATGAAATATTATTCTACATTTTACTTAATTATTTTGGACGTATTGTTTACTAAACAGTGGAATCACGTGCTCATATAAAATGTATTATGCTTGACAATCTCAACATTCAATTGAACACTACAGATTGTTACGATCGCTGAACGATTCATTTAGGGATATATTTGTATCTATCTCTAAGGACCTTATCTATGAACTCAACATTAAAAAAGTATAATTATATGGATAACCTAATATTAACTAAATTCTAAAAAATTGAATTCAACTGAAGTCATAAGTTGTATTATTAAAAATGTATTTTCAGCTATTGAAAAAAATTAGTGTGATTTGTTCAAATGAGAATCAAATTGTCTAACAACGTACACATCCAAAGCATAAGTGTCGTTTGGAAATGTATCTAAAGGTATGTATACCATTGTGCCGTTCATTTAGGAGACTGCAGTTTTTCAATACATTAGAAGTAGAATCTCTTAGTATAAAGCATTTTGAAAAATTAAATACAAATAAATTAGTTCTTTTTAATAAATTAAGGTATGTAGGCATTCCTAAAATTCATTCAGTAAATAATGTTAATAATTAAAATTTTGGTAAATTAAATTCTGTTAAATTGACTACCCCTTACAATAATTTTAATATACAATATTATTTCAGTTCAGTAAAACCTATATCTAATATACTTTTCAAGAAGGCTTCTTCATACTGGAAGAAGTATTTCTGAAGGCAACGTTTGCTTCAAATTAACTTTCCAGATCTGACATTGCAAACATTTATCTTACAATTCTGAATGGTATCATATTTGTACAATTCAACGTACATTTGTTACTATAACAAAGGTAAGCGATTCAAACAATGTAAATGCAGCTTTTGTTGAACATGGTTATATCCTAAGATGTAATCAATTTAAAATAACTTAATATGACATGAGTTTATTTGAAATCTAAAATAAATTTAACTGCTTTAATTCAAGAATAATTTTCAATGGTTTTTAAGTGTAACTAAATAACATTTGAAAACATGTTACTTATTAATAATACTTTCTTCTAATGAATAATGTGATAATCGTAACATTTTATAAGAAACTTAAACTTATTGTTGAGTATTTCTATAAGATCTTATAAGGCTCAACAATTATTTACTCAACATTCAGATCGGTAATTTTATTTAAAGTAGATATAGTGTTACCTTAAATAACAAATGCAATGTTATGCAAACATTATGAAACTATCGATAACCTGTCATCTGAAACTAATTGTCTGTGTAACTAGTTTTACTATAATTAGCCAAACTACCAATATACGTAAATCTTACTATAAGCTTAATATAAGTAATGGCTTCATATAAGCTTAGTGCCATTACGATAGCTATACATTTTTTATGCTTTACATATCATTATATTATTTAATTCCTTAAACAATTCATTACACCAAATGGGTAATTATGCACTTTATAGACACCTATGAACATTTTTATGGGTTGAAAATGAGCTTATACTTTTAGGGATCCCACATCAAGGTAGATAGCACATTGACGCAGTTGTCACCGGAAAATATAGATTCTAATCCTGTTGATAGCTCATATTTCTGCAGAAATATAAAATAGCCTGTTGTAAGATGGCGGCAGTTTATTGAGGGAAAGTAAAATTTATTTTCGAACTATACTTTACAAGTTTTAATACTTGAGGAGGTTCAGGAATGATCTTTATTTCTAGTGATTGTGTAAGCGGAATACGTGGTGTTTGGCGTGGCAGGTGGTAAAGACAGTTATGTGAAAGTGAGGTAAAGTTTACTTTCCAAATCTACGTAAAAATATATTTTCTCTGATCAATTTTAATTGTTATTAAACTTTTTTTCACGTCAATTCGATACGTTACTCTACCCAGTTCTCCCCTTGAATGTCCATTGTGAGTCGACGCTATACTAATTATGTTTCTATAGGCAATAGAGCTTCATTACACAGAACAATAGAGATTGAACATATGTAATCAAAACCTGTGTTATTAAACTAATTAATTTGTAGGTTATGTCGGATTCAGCACCTATTCAAAGCACGTATGTATCACCTGATTGTGGCTGAGAGATAGAATCTGTTTATTGCTTGTCCTTCACGTAGACTAATTAATTGTATTAGTTAATATAAAAGTTTATTGCTCTAAAATTCATGTAAACTTACTCAATTAATAGTCCTGTAGCATCAATAGACTCACATTGTTTTATAAAGATATTGCCAATTAACATTATGTACGTCAGTAATTTGTCGCTTATTATTTACATACCATCCATGACATGACATTGTTTTAACAAGAAAACCTATCGATCGTTATTCCTTACTTAGACATTATTTTTAAGGAATAAACTATGTAAATATGCTTACAATTTCATTTTGTTTGTACATGACATAATATATGAAATGAATGTAAAAAGTAAGACACAGACATAAACAAATAAATATTTTAACCATTTTCATACGTTTTACTCTTTATTAAAAAGAGTGGATGTCTGGGTGAGTTAGGGCATTAACGTTACTGATGCTATACCAACCCTTAAATCTATGGGCTTTGCCAGTTCACTTTTAACAAGTTTAGGTGTTTTTGATTTGGTCCATGATCCATGGTAATTTATTACAGTTCTTTACTCAGGCAGGTTAGTTCTATATTCCTGCTTTACAGTTTTTGATACAGAACACCTAAAATAAAAGTGGTTTTCTTCTGCTGCACTTTAATATCTGCAGACCTGTCCTTTAAGGTTTGGAGAAGCCTAAAAATTGGGGGATGTGGGGGATGGAGACAGAGAGAACAATTATCAATCCATTTTCACCACTCCCTTACTATTATGTTATTCCAAACTGTCTATGTTTTGTCCTGTTTGATGAAACCTAGCTACCCTCGAAAGTTATGTTTAATCATCATTTTGATTTTCCTTTCATTCACCTGAAAGCCATGGCTGGAGTGGTGTTGAACACCACTTATTTTTTCTGTGCTGTTGAAAATGAAATACATAATTAACACAGTACTAGCTTTTTTAAGGGTATAGCACAGTTTTGCTGTTTCTCCTTCTTATGGTCCTAACGTTAGATAACATATATTACTTGTATGATTGTGGTGTAAATTTTTTATTTTCCATTATAATTTTTTGTTTTATATCATTTTCTTATTATATTACTTAAATATGTGCATAGCATTACATGAAAATTTTAAAAATATTCATTAACTCCATAAAAACAAAACACGAATAATGTCAAAATATAAAAAAGAAAAAACAGAACTGTATTAAAAATATTTAATAACACGTTTTTTATGCGGTACATTACAAAATCTTTTAATTAATAGAACTGTAAATATTAGTAGCAACTGGAAACACAATAGAACACTTATATCTGATACAAACTATGACTGAATATAATAGTTTCATTTGTTCTCGTAAATAACCTTTGTTTACAAAGGTAATCTCTCCTCTGCAGTTACAATCTCTCATTTCCATTTACTTATCTTTGAAAATGTAGTGAGATCTAGGTTAAGAATTCCTTTGTATTAAGAGAAAAAATACATTTTATATTTCTCGTATTCCTGAACTAAAGTAAATATAATTACTAAATGTATTATTGCAATTAACTCAATATTGATATTATTTTATTTTAATTTACTAACGTGGTTCTTTGATTTGACATTTTAACTTCACCTAGCCCTGTGCTGAGTGTGAGTAAAATAGTAGTGGTTCTCAGAAAAATGCCATAGGTGGTACAAGATTCACAAATCCTAATAGCTTTAGTTAACTTAAACTAGCCAAATAAGTACAATTAATAGCCAAGATTTGTTTGGTTCTCTACATGCCCTGATACTGTAAAAAAACAACGAAGGTAAATAAGTACATTGCACTTCAATTATTATTAATTAAAATATAACATGCAAATCAAGTTTCATATCAAAAACACCATAAATTAGCTATAAAATATGTTGCAAGCAGCAATATTTACGAAAAGTCTTTTTTTCATAATGTGTGCTTAAGTAAATTTTTTTAGACGTTAATTATTTTTTTTCATTAATTCTTAATTTTTATAAGCAAATGTTGTATTTTGGGCCATGTCATCAAAATATGTGTAATTTAAAAGAGCAATAATGTGAAAACAGCAACTTAAGTGAGTCATTACTGTTTTGAGAAAGATAACAAGTAAATATAACGAGTTTGACCCAGTATATTACAGTAGTATGACTTTCTTAGCAATTAGGACTAGATATATTTAGCTTGTCTTCTTACTTCAGCTTATCCAACTTCGTTAAAACATTGTTTAGCTGGAATTAAATAGGATTCATGCAGGCTTGGCATTGACATATTGACACTAATTTTAAGCATCTGCATTTTGTATAGTATTGAACCAAGAGTTAACTTTCTTCTCTTGATAATACGCTCTCATTTTTGTATATTTATTTTGTACTGCTTTTATATAGTGGTAGCTTGTGTTTCCCTCCATAAAAATCTAAGCAGAGAGGTAAGTCCTACATATATATATACCAAATCGGTGTTTAATATTTTTATACGTTTGTAGAAGTAAGGGTCCACATAATATAACATTTACATTTCTAATAGTTAGAGAAAGAATCTAATAAGATAATTTAGAGCTATATAATATTTTAAATCGTAAATATAACAATTAATACCAATATATTTAAAGCATAAAAGTAGCTATAAATATTTGCACCAAGTCCATTAGGTTGATACATAAAGAATTTGGAGCTGATAATATTTCACGGTTGGCTATCTTAAAAAGGTTTAATTATTATAAAAGAAATTACAAACATATTTTTACTACAACGGTTGATTTGTAGAATCAAGAAAACTAATCAATGGGTGGTACGATGGATCTGCTTGTTCTGTGAAATCATACCATGTTCCATTTTCACACGTACTGCAAGTAGTCTCCCTCTGTATCTATATTCATCTTCAGCTCACGATGAAATGACTAATAGCTGAGCAGCAACAGTCATTCGAGCACTTTTGAAACCATACACTCTTAGATAGCAAGCTCGTGCGTGTGTCTGCAACAAATGCTTTATCTTAGAATATATGTTTTTACAGTCAGAGGTGCATTAATTAAGCCTTTATTTAATGTTAACTTCGTCAATTACGGGTCGAATACGGCCATTCTGCGAAATAATCTGCTGACTCAATCGTTATCATAATAATAATTCTTGGATATATATATATATATATATATATATATATATATATATATATATATATATATATATATATATATATATATATATATATATTGTAAAGCTTTAATAATGCAGTATTGCTCTAACATATGTAAATTTACCGAACTAAATGACAAACAGAATGTAAAAGCAATGGAGGGTAATTGGAGCACACAATTCTCATGAATATGTAGATAGCTTGTCGTCAGACGTCTTCTAGCTGAGCTATATCTCCAGTTCTGGAAGTTTGACACCAATAAATTGTATTATAAAGATAATTCTGGTTTGCAATAATTTACATATCTTAGTTAGCACCTCATTGATATAACTTATTTCTCTAGTTATTATAAGAAGTAAGAATAACACGCACCAAGATGACTGAGTGGTGAAATAAAATTATAGGAAATGTGATTTAAACAATCAGGGATCTTTTTAACTCACCAGACGTTATGGCTGAAGTTTACGATGGGAGTTGGAGGTTTTAATGGGCAGGACACGTCATAAGACGAAAACAAGAGACCATAGTAAAACAAAAATGGATAGAAAACCCAGATGGAATTCAACCGACAAGAGATGGAAAGATGAGGTTCTCATAACATCGATATGAGAAGAATGAGAGTTAGCGAGGAGGATAAAGAAGATTGGAAGAATTGGAAGCAGACATTTGGTGAGGCCAAATACCATCTAGGGTATGAATGGCCATGAGAGTAAGTATGGTTAAACAATTCTTGCAACTGTAGTTGAATAAAATGTTTAATAGAGAAATAGTATTACATCGATGTGAATATATGTCATACTAGGTAGATATTATATATATACTTTTTATTTGGCTTTTTATGTTAGCTATATTCATGTGCATTCTAAAGTATAAAAACTTGCAATATTTTATGACACTATTAATACATGTTTATAGTAAAAATTATTCTATTTGATTCTTAAGGTGCAACGCACAACTTAGTTTATTTCAATTCCAACCAAACTAGCAATTTTTATATTTTCAACATTTGAGCTAATATTAATTGAATATAGGCATAAACTATTTGTCATAATTAAGTATAACTTCAAAAACACGTTAAGTAATGTATTTAATTTTTTATTGTTTAATTAATGTTCGTGATAGGATATTCATTACCAAAACCTATTTTTGTTATGTCTTAAGATTATATACAATGATAGATTGTATGCAATTTAAAATAACTAAAATGTCACGTATATATTTGTATTCATACTGAATAGTTGATAAAAGAAAAGTGAATTATTTTCATAGAACTCCAGAATAATTAAAGAAAACTTGCTTATTATTCTACGAAACATAAATATTTTGTAGAAAGTTTGCAATTTCCCCTTGTATTGAAATACATAAATTTTTAATTTGTAAGCTGTTAATGTGCCTGTGAGAAGATTAAGTGATAACAATGAACGAGTTCATTGTTGATGGTCAATGGTTGTTTATTAGTTGTTTAACTACGGATCATAAAATAAGATATTTATGAATACCGTGATAGTTATGAATGTCATTAACACTGAATGAGTATTGTGTGCTTGAGAACATATGTGTCAAAGATGAGCTTCCTGCTTAGGCACAAACACTACAACGCCATTGTGTCATAGTAAAGTTACAACACATATATCGAGAATAATCATATTAATCTAGATCATATTATTATATTGCATGTGAGATAATGCTTTCTCTCTGAATAAGGAAAACCCCTGGCATCGTGCTTCACACTCATCTAGAATCAAATGCATCGTTCTGACCCAATTTATTAGGACCGCTATTATCTTTTAGACCAGATGTGGCACAAACTCTTTAACTATAATTATTTTGGGTGGTTTAAGATTTTAACTAGATCCAATAAAAAAATTATTTTGAATAAATATATTGTTCAGCAATATTTTAACATCTGAAAATGTTTAAGCTATCAATTGTAAACGTTACGAATATTCATAGTTTATTTGTTTTAATGTTTTTGTAAAATAGGCAAGTTAGTGAAAAAAGCTATTTAAATTATATAGAATGAAACGATACATATTATAATTTGGCTTGAAATATTTCCTTGGTGATTTTATTGTTAGTATATATAACAAATACTGACTTGTTAGTATATATAACAAGTACTGACAAATACTTGATTCAATTAATTCTAAACAACCCACCCACCCACCCATACACGTATGGTGGTAATGACCCACCTGACAGCCATACATGTACGGTGGTATTGACCCACCCGCCTACCCATACACGTAGCCTACAGTGGTATTGATCATATACCACTGTACGTGTATGGGTGGGCAGGTGGGTCCATACCACTGTACATGTATGGGTGGGCAGGTGGGTTCATACCACCGTACGTGAGTGGGTGGGACATACATGTGCTCAGATTAACATACATAGAAATATTCCTATGAACCACATATTAAAATATAAATGCAATACATTAACAGGGTTTTGAATAATATATATTATGGAATTGACGAAAATGTGTTAGTTTGGATTTTTTTAAATAGCCAAAACAAATAAAACTAATAAATATGGAAAATTTTCTAAAAAAAATCTAACCCAAAAAGTTTTCCTTGAAGGAAAAGCATTCTTTAGAATGTATAAACAACTTAAGTTTATTTTAAGACACCCATAATCAATATATGGGTGAATATAAATTTCGAATGAGCTTATATGCGCTAGTAAAGTCATTCTTATAAACTAATTCCGGCTATTCCTTAGAATTGTCACTGATTCGTTATGAACTGCCCAATAACAAATGTACAGGTGGTGATTATCAGCGGTGGATCCCTTTCAAAGTTTGACATGACTCCAATTGGGCTTGAACTGAAAACCATTAGCTTATGAAGCTGGGCTAGACCAACTACACTCCCAACCAATTACATATTTATATATACTCCAAAATTGGGATAAGTTAGGAAAAACATTATGTTCCTGGATTTAAAGGATGACCAGAGTGTTCAATTGGTTGAACTCTAGCTGAAAAATTGTTGATATTGTCAAAGCAATCAAAAGACAGATTTTGAAAAGCATTTTCGACCATATACATCAACAATTCAATACTCAATACTCCCATATAAAAATCTAGTTTTAATGGATAATCACCACTATTTGCGATGATTTAAATAAATGTATTAATATAAACATTCAATTTCAGTTTTGTTGTTATACTTATTTAACCATCAACAGCGCCCTAAACAGCAATCAATATAATCTACTTAATGCAAATTCCATTACATAGTTATTGGCAATGTGTCAATAATGAAGAAGAGTATGGAGAAGTCAATTGACTGGAAATGTATTGACACGCTTCAACCTACACACTGAAAAGTACACACTTTACATCGTGTTACACACTAGTGTTATAGATCGCACTGCAACTGTAACACAAAGACAGAGAGGAAACTACACCATAGTCAATTCTACTTTATACCCGTCATACCTTATAGCTATGATTTCAAAATAAATAATTCTATTTTATACTTTTAGAACAGTGTGTGTACTTATTTATGTACTACAAGACCATCGCAAGACAAATATAAACTTATTCTGATAATAATATCACAAAATTAAAAAAAAACTCAATACACTTTGGTAAGATTATCAAGTTGATTTGTCTAATACATATATATATATATATATATATATATATATATATATATATATATATATATATATATATATATATATATATATATATGATAATATTTCTGTACCATTATGTATATTTTAACTTTGCCTTTTTTTATAACTTAATATATCGTATTTTCTTTAAAACTTTAAATTACCATACTCTATAAAAATATAAATAACATATAAATATATTTATTAAATCTAAATATTGACTTCTTTACATATATAATTACTCTTTATGTTTTAAGAAATTGTTCTGTATTTCTTATCATATATTAATAATATATTTTGCTAGCTACTGATTTATGTATGAGCTATAGAAGCATATAATAACAGTTTATCTTGGTCGTAATAAAAGCTCTTTGAAGGATGGGATGCCACAGGGGTCTGTACTTGCTCCAATTTTGTTCATATTGCTGACATACCAATCACAAAGCTAGATGTTTTATAATTTTAGGTTATATTGCTTTAGCTAACCAACACAAATACTTCACAGCTACTAAAAAATTACTCAAGAATATTTAGGAACTGGGAGATAAACCCTAGCCCATAAAAAACCGAAGTAGTCTGCTTCTAGCCAAGTAATGACAAGCCATAAAATAGAACTGGTTTATTAGAAACTCTTTTTTTCATAAATAAACATTCATTGGATAGGAAAACTATCAAGTAATAAATGAAATTTTGCCATTAAACACGTGTATAGGTGATGGGTTTAGGGGAGACCATTTAAATAAGGTCTGTGTAACTCATTTGCACGAATAGGTTATTAGATAAGGGTAATACCAGTGGGGTGAGACCACATAATGAAGGTATGTCGGGATGAGATGTAATATAACGTATGGCTCTATTATAGCCTCATATTGTTATCTCTGACCATTGTACCACAATGGTTAAAACTACTTTTAAATTCAGTTTTGTATATACAGGGTGACTATAAAGTCTGTGTATAACTGATTTAATAATTTATGAACGAGTGAATAAATTTAATAAAACTTGGTACATAATTACTGCACCTGTAAATGCACTTTTTTAAGTAACTACCATTTTTATGTCATATAAAGGGAATGGCCCGCAAGGAGTCAGACGAAAATGTCCATAGAAAGCAATGATCGAGTAGTACATCAAATTAAATATCTTTAATTAATAGTAGAACATAAACCCACAAATCTGACCTTAAAGGACCTTTAAAAAATTACGCTGGTGTAAAAGGTTACAATCTAGTTCCTTATGCATACGGGAATCTAGAATTAGATTTTTGGGGTGAACTAGAGAGGTCTTTCAACATCTGCCATTTCGTACTAGATCAACCTTTTTAAGTGATGTTTGAGATAATTATCTGTGCTAGCTAATCTTTTTAAAAGGGTGTACATCTTGACCAATGCTTACATTTAATATACTTGTTAACATAACTTTATTGGGTGTGAAGAAACACTAACTTCCCCAAAGAATCTGTTTCTTAAGATTTGAAAGATTACGCTTCTGTATGCTTTTGAAACTTCCCAAATGGAGCCAAGAAAAGATTATGAAACCTTCTAGAACAAAATCTACGTAGCAGCTAATTGAAACTTTAAATCAGTATTATTATTTAGTAAGTTAAAATTTTAGACAGGTTTTATGGGTTTATTTTCTACTACTAAAGACCTTTAATTTAATGTACTACTCAACTTATGCTCTCTTTTATTCTCTCCCTGTAGGCTGTCCCGCTGATAACACAGACAAAGGGTAGTTACTTAAAAAAAGTATATTTATAGGTGCTGTGTTAATGCTTAGTTTAAATCGTTTACAACTGTTTAATTCCGTGCGGGATTTTATAATTACCTTGTATATAAGTATTGAATGTTTTTTTTATTTTCGTAAATTGAAAAATAAAATTTGCCATTGCATTATCAAGTATGTTGTAATAGTAGCATACAACATAAACAATATTGTAAAATGAAAACCGACCCTTAAAAAAATTAATAAATAAATAATAGGTCAAAATAAATATACAAAAAATACTTTTTACATATTATATGTATACTTATAAGGTAAAGAAAAAGATGATATATTATAATCAGCGTAATCAACCAAACATTCTAAACTAATAAAAAATGATTGTGGGAACAACTTTTCTGTAGGGGCTTTAATGATAATTTCAAATTACTTTTGAGTAATTTTAAGCTTACAAAGGACAAATGGATAACAACGGAAAGATTGAATTTTTTTAACGAATTCAAATTCACGCTGGTTCTGTTCTGATTACTGCTTTGCGAGATTGTCAAATTTAATCACGACTGATTCGGTTTTATTTGTCAGTAAAACAGTATTTCCTCGTGTTTTATTTCACGCTAAATCAGAATGGTGTTTATTTGTTGGATCATAAATTAATATATTATACAAATTCCTACCTAATCAAATTACAAGAGTACAAAACAGCAAGAATATGTTTAATTATGTAAAACTTTTGAAATAAACATTGAGACAAATTTCTTATCTGTATTCTACAGAACCACATCTCCTACACACCTCAAAAATAAAAAATATAAAAATAATATTGTTTAACCCTGTTTTTAACACATTGCGAGATAGTTTAATCCTGGGTAACACTTGCTTTTTACTAAAATTTAACAAATCTTTTCGTGAGAAAATAAAACTATATCTATACTAAATGCTTTATCGTTAAACAAAAATTTTAACACATAAAAATCTATTCACAGCCTTCATCCAACCTAACCACGCATAACCTAGCTTAACGTATATTTCAAAGGAATGTGAGAATCACGTTAAATGGGGATGCCAAAATTCCTCCTTCATTTTGAAAAATATACACAAATGTTTTTATTTGATGTTAAATAATTGCCAGTTATAAATATGGGGTAAGTGGTATTGGTAATTTATTTGCCATTATAAACACAAGTATTATGAAAACAATTACAGTGGATAAACACGTTTCATTTTAATGTTTAGTATTTTTGAATTTTAATACTATTTTAAAATATACTGAACGCAAAATCGTCATGGAAAATTAAACATTTCTCGTTTGGATAAAGCAAATTTTTTGAGCTTATTCAGACCAAGTTTTCCAATTTCGTTAGGTTGTAAAAAAAGCATGGTTGTAAAGCATTATAAGATTTGTGTATAGTTACCATAATATAGAGAAGCAGTGAAAAGTGTACTGCTTATAGAAGGAAGAGTAGTGATTACCTCATTGCTAGTATTGATCCAATATTGGAAAATCGATGGGTCCCACTCCGTTTAATTTTACATATTGTGATTGTCCTTGAAATTTGATATCTCATTGTTGCGATCATGACCAATTATGATCAGTTACCGAATGATATTATTTCCCACCTCACGTCATCTAGGAAGTATTATATGAGCATAGTTCGATGTAACTTTGAGAATTCTCAATATTTTATGCACACTTAATTAGATAATTTATTACAAAACATTCAAAAAGATCACTATCACTACAATGACAGCCACAACATAAAGAACATATGTTGACTAGACTGCCTCTTTTACCTTGTAATGTTATGAATACTATAAATGTGAGAAAAAATCATAGTAGCGTGTAGGTACTACACAGATACTACATATTTTTGTAATTAAAATTATGTACATATTTTTTATTATAAATCTTTCATTATAATTTTTAAATCTTCAATTGAAGATCAAAATCCCTCGTTAACAAATCGTGATTTGAAAATGTTTTGTTAAGTAATTCATCGGTTTTAATGATAACATATCTGATAAAAGAGATTTATACGCATATGTCGGTCATTCGTTATTCAAAGTTATTTAGAAACCACCTGGTTGGAAAAAGAGCGTAAAATGTTACAACACGGCAACGTTGCATTCAGTGTCACCACCGGGTGGCCAGACAAGGCCATCATTACAAGATCAATAAGTATTCGTACAATAAAAATAAATATTGACTTATTGACATTAGACACTTGAAACTATGGCTTGTCTTAAGTTCGTATTATTATTTGTGATTATGCAAAGTTACTTTAGAAAATAGATAACAGAATTTTTCTAAAGCTGTTGGCCACTTCAAAATTCTGACATTTCGTATATGCGGGCTTAATTAAAATGCTGACACGCTATAACGCTGTACAATGATCTGGTACTTATATTAAAATTAAAAAAAACATCTAAAACTGTAAAAAAATTTTTATTTTTCCACCCTTAATACGATTTCAAAGAATTTTAAAGGGTAAAGGTATAAAATTTACATTAATATACGATATATGCCAAAAATTTCTATTGGAATTTAGTTTTTATCCACGTTATACTTTCTACACATTAAATGTTCAAAATTGAGTCTTTTTTGATCCGACTGAAACTTAATTCATGCCTTTATTATTTATTTATCAGTTAAGAAAAAAATACATTATGTATACTTACTCAAATAATAATTAAAAACTAAATAGTGACTATTATTTTCATATTAAATTAACAGTATTTACAATAAATTATTAATTTTAATAGCGTATAATAGAAACCAATACCTTCTGTTTCTGTACACGTACGTATATTAAAAAATAATCAAGATTTAAAATCACAAATTTTTTTACTTACTTTGGACAGATTGAAATAGCTTTTGATGATTACAAAATAAAAGATAAACATTATATTACTGTAATTATTGTTGAAAGAAGTTACCCATTTGAAGTTGATACAATTTACTGTGCTATCTAGGCCAAGGAAATGGACTGAGAAATTTATTCCATTAGAATGGTTGCCCATTGTCTTTTACCATCTCTTTATTTTTATTAATAAGATTTTTTCGTATAAAAACATCTAGGATGTAGCGCACGTTTGCTTGTGTGACCTAATTAGGAAGTGTAAACTTTATTGTAAAAGGCACCAATATTTAAGTATTTTTTTTGTTTCCTTTCAGGTATTTTCAGTAAAAATGTCATTCAAAGCAATAGTAGGTGATGAAGAATTTCGTTTAATATTAAAATACGTTTTTCATTTCAAGGGTAAAATAAATTAGAATATTTATGAAGTAGATTCTATTACAAAAAATAATATTTATTATAATTGACATATTTACGATCAGATACAATTAGAATTAATAGAATTAAGTGTTTCATGTTATTAATATAGTATTAGTTCAATTTTTCTTGGATATTGTACAATACCACAGTACGTGATTGGTTGGGCGGCTGGGTCAATACCACTGTACGTGTATGGGTGGGTGGGTGGGTCAATACCACTGTACGTGTATGGGTGGGTGGGTGGGTCAATGCCACAGTACGTGATTTGGTGGGTCAATACCACTGTACGTGTATGGGTGGGTGAGTGGGTCAATACCACTGTACGTGTATGGGTGGGTGGGGTGGTCAATGCCACAGTACGTGTATGGGTGGGCGGGTGGGTCAATACCATTGTACGTGTATGGGTGGGAGGGTGGGTCAATGCCACAGTACGTGTATGGGTGGGTGGGTGGGTCAATACTACTGTACGTGTATGGGTGGGTCAATACCACAGTACCTGTATAGGTGGGTGGGTGGGTGGCTCAATACCACTGTACGTGTATGGTTGGGCGGGTGGGTCAATACCAATTTACGTGTATGGGTTGGTCAATGCAAATGTACAATTTGTACATTGCCACCTCTTTGAAAAATATCCAAGAAAAGTTGTACAGTATCCATTTGTACAGAGCCCTCTCTTTGAGCATTTAGGTGAAGGTACATCTCTGCCAGTAATAAATGAGATGAACTAATCATACAATGCTCAGGCTGTATATAAAAGTATTATTGGAGTCTTAAGTTAATTGCACTTTTCAAACAATCATTTTACTAATTAATTTTTTCTTCTTTAATTGACATTGTTTTGTTTTCTTTTTAACATGAGGTGAACAGTAATACCAGAGGTGGATAAATGTATAAAAAAATTTATCAAACAAAAATCTAGCTCTATGTATATCATTGTAGTAACATTAACTAGCTATCGATCACTGTAAGTGAAACCCAGGTCTAATTTTCCAAAAGGTTACAAAGTTAAGAAATATTGTGAAATAATGAGAAATTGAGAAATGATAGTTTACAGTAAAATAATACACTTTTTTCTTTGATATTAGTTTAGTAAAATCATTAAAATGAATACGTCCATTATTCTATTTATTGTCAGTTAATTATATAACTACTAGTATTTTTAATAGTGTTACTTAATAGTCTTTAATAAAAGTTAGTTATAGATAAAGAAACCCCTGAAACTCGAAAATACTAAGTATTTCGAAAATATTTAGTAATAGTAGAATAATTATTATATTATTGCATAGTTAACAACCAATTTGATAGAGAAACTAGATACATATTAACAGTGATATAAGTATCAATACGTCACTGATAGGACACATTGTTTACTCAGTAAATACGTGTGTGTTTGCTTCACCAAAGTGGTTGAAAACTAATGTACATGTTAATTTAACATTTAAGAAACAATTATACTTACATTTAAAACTAATTGCGCTGTGATTTTTAACCTTACTGTTATGATGTTTTGGGTTATGTAATAAAACACATCTCGTTTAAATTTTAATCAGTCAAACTGAGAGCTTTTTTGTGTTTGCTTGTTTACTATATTATAACTAAACAGTAGATGTTTGATGGTCTTGCTTGATTACAATTTGTATGAAAGTTTCAATATAATATCATTCTCGTAAATAATTCCTATTTTGTAAAGATGGTTGAGGAAATACAGTAAATACGTCTTTACGACCTTAGTGAAGCCTTCCAAGGAAATACTCTCTGCGAAAAGTGTATTCACTGAACTTGCATTATCATTAGCCAATATTTACACGCGCACTGAATTTCATTGTATTAAACGTATATTGAATAATGTATCATTCTCAATAATGTATTACAATTTAATTAACTTTTATTCGTACTGTGTGTTTTAGAGCACATTTATAACACTCCAAAAGACTTTGTTAAATAGTAAAAAATGTGTTTTGTTATAGAAACTAAATATATCGCATCACGGACACGCAACTTGATACTGTAATTGTGTTAGAAAGTGACAATCAAAGTAATTGTGTATTGTTCCCAAAGTTTATTTGACATATATAATCCCGAACTATCAGTTTTGGAATAAAATAAACTTTCACACAATTTATGTTAGCAATGATTGATCAATCATTTTGTGACATTTTATCGAACATTCAATAAGACGCTAAGTGTTAATAAAAGAAGTATAAATCAATAAGTCTCGTTGTATTTTCATTATTATTGTAAATAAAATCACTCGTTCAAAAATTAAATATCTTAGAACTTAAATCGGCAACTTTTGGATGTTGTTAATATTATTTTGACTCATGAAAAAAATGTTGACCATAAAAAATACATTTGATTTTGCATATTTTTAATTTTATTTGTTAAACTTATACACAGACCATTTTTTTCAAATAGTTAGTCATGTAAAACTCTTGGCAAGATAAAAGTATTAATAATATTTTAAACATTGTTAGGTTTGTATGTTGGGCTAACTAATGAGTCGCTGTGCTAACCTTTCTACTCAGCCTGATAAACTTTAGGAGAAACACAATGACTATTGAGAATTTTTGGTTGCACATTATTTTAAAATGAAAACTAGTCGTTTTATTAACATATTGTGGCAATAATTAGATTTTATAAATAATTTTTTTGTGTTATATATTTAATTAAGTGACTTTCATTAATTATCAGAAAACATATTGTACATCGGACATTGTAAAATAAAGATACTATCCAAAACAGTGTTACGTATAACTTTAATAAAATATGTTAGGTGTATTGGCCATCCTACCTTAATGAAATTATGTGCATTACTACACGCAAAGACATAGTCAAATATATCCACACCAAATTAAAAGTTAAATCATAATATATCTATTCATAGATTTGAGTGTTGGTTTTATAAAAGTATATTTGTTGACTGTTAGGAGAGTAAAGCTGATCAGGTAGAGTGGATATTGTTTTAGGAAAGCCACCGAAATAATCTACTTAAAGACAACTCGACGTTTTCCAAACCACTTAGCATCTCATTTTGCCAGATTCCGTCCTCTCTTATTAACACCTTACTATCGATTTACCCCCCAGAAGTCGTTATTTGATTTACCTAATTATTCAATAATATGTATGCAAGTAAATGTATAATATATGTAACATTTAAAGGTTATTAAAATTACTTTATAGAGTTATTATAGACCAGGAAGAACCTAAAAAAGTAACGATACCTAGTTAAATTCATAACAACAATATATTAATTTATGTTTTAAATAGTTTCAAATATAAATATTCAGTAATCGAGTTTTGTTCATAAATCCTTGTTTTACGCTTTGGAACAAAACTATCTGAAACTAATAAAACTGGATGTTTCAAAGTTCCTGCAGTAATAGTAGTTCTCATTTCAAACAAAGAACAAGATGATAAAGAATTTAAATCTCATTCAGTTGTATTAGAACTTTTTTTAATAAATAATTTTGTATTTAAGATAAATATGATTTAAATACAAGGAAAAAATTGTATAACTATTTTAATTATTGGTGCTTAAACTTTTCTTAGGGCAATTATTATATTTAATGAAAATTTCTTTAAAAAAAACACGTGACTTTCGTTTAAACGTGGCTTTTACTAGTTCCACTGATGTTACTGTAAACATTCAAGGATACTGTTTCATTGTTTATCATTTCCTTAATATTTAGTATTGTAACACGTTGCCAAACCAAACATAGAAACATTCACTTTTTCGTTTTCCTTAAAAAAACATAAAACGTTATTTGCTGTTTGACATGCGTTGCAGTCATTTACGTTAAGCTTACTTAACTAGTTAAACACCAAATGTTTGAAAATTCGATCCTTTGAACTTAAAAGCCATAGTTTAAAGGCCTAGCCACTGAGCCACAATGTTAAAGACATTAATAACAAGAGGAGATTTGTAATGCTTAAAATGTTTAAGAGTGTTTTTAATTGATTTCAAATAGGCTATAGTTTTCAACTCTGTTTATTAGGTGGTTTCCTTCAGTTAAAGATATGCTATTGACCATACATTTTGAAATAGTATCATTATTATAATATGCAGGTTTAACTGTCATATACCTATAGTAATGTTCCCTACTAACTGTAATAATTGTAAAAGGTGTAGGTATTTATAGTTATCAACCGGTAATTCATTTTTTCACATGTAATTTATGTTACTTTTGTTATGTAATATAGTTAAATAAATTTTCTTTATTGTGCTTAAACATAAATAGAAAACTATTGTTGAAAAAACATCCACTAAAACATTTTACCCACCCAGTGTTTGGCCTTAAAATATAATTTCCACTAAGTAATATAAATGTATTCCAAACCAGGCCAGTCTTTAACGACCATCTGAGGAAAGTGCATTAGTATGCCTAAATATGTTACAATCAGTTATTACAATTTATTTTCAATATTATACAATGCTTTAAATAATCAAACCACTTTTTAAAAGTCAAAATGCATTGATTGTTTTTGTAGTAAATAAAAAGTAATTTTACCATTCAAATTATAAAATTGTGAAAAAATTTATTTCGTAATTTCCCCTTAGATTTTTGTCTTTCAAGATTACACAGCATTGACCTAACGCATTATATTAATTATAAATCCACTTTGTGTATATTAAATGAAAATGTAGTAACTAATAAACTGATTTTTTTTCAATGAGAACGTTTCCTATTACTAAAAGCGTATTTCAAAAATTTTAAAAAATAGTTTTTTTTAATAAATATTGTATGATTATTGCATTTGACTAAGAACTTACTTAAATAATTAGTGTCAAAAACATAATAAAATTTATATAAATGATACAAATGTGCAGTGAAAAAGCAGAAAATTACACGTGAACAAAGGGAAGCCTGTCTTCCTTTCTCTGAAAATTACTTTCAGAGTTGTAATTAGTGCGTTAAGTCAAGAAACAAAGGACAGGCGCTTTAGAGACTGAAATTACGATCTAGGTATAAAAGAACACCGAAAGTGATACATTTATGTATATATTTATTTTAAAATTTCCTTATTATAAAGTTTTTTTTTTTTAAAGTTCATAATTTATATTGAAACTGATTTGTCTCTTCAATCATTGACTTTTTTCATTCCAGTAATGACAACTTAAGACAACAGTCGTCCTGCACTAAATAACAACAGACAGTTAATGAATAAACTGCACTACAGTATGAAAGTAAACAACATACATGGTTTGTTGTTCGTTTATAACTACCCACCTTCAGCTCAAAGTGGTCGAGTTAACGCCCCCGAATTAAACTTCTGCTCATGTGAACGATCATGTAGACCAAAGTCAATTAGGAGGAAAGTTCTTGATACTTTTCCCTACTCTAAAAGTCGGTAGGTAGTTTTAATACTCTAATATGTCAATACTAGTTTCATTAGGGATTTAAATTGCCAATATACGATCTCTTTCTAGGCCTAGGTAAAATTTTAATACAGCCTACTGGGAGACTTTTACCACTAGGCTTCATAATAGCGTCAGATTCATTCCTCCTACGATAAGTAACTAAAATTGTTTAACAAATCTCGCCTCGTCCAATGCTGGAAGAGGATCCTTTTACATACCAAGAGGATATAGATAATAGAGTAAGGAATCATATGACAATTACAAAGAGTTTAATGCCATAGAAAACTCCAACAGAGTTAATATGCTGCTGCACTCTCTAGACTCCAGGAGATAAAAATGGGTATTGAAGATATAATCTTTACCCACAGCAATAGTAAACCGTGGTCACTGTTAAGGAAAATCTCTTTTGGTAAATCTCCAAATCAGATAGAAGTTCTCCACTCGAAGACTTCTAATATAGCTGAACGGATAGTAGTAAGCTTATCAAAGTGAGCTTGCCATCCTTCTGACAAACATGGGCTTTATAAGTTGAATGAAATAAAAAATAGTCAAATGACACCCCTGAAAGTCTCCAGAAATTTCACTGAGGATGAGATAGATAGGAGGATTTCTGCTGTAACATCAGGGAAAGCAGCCGTTCTTAATGGTATATTTTTGAAATTTGTTGTTGTATGCTGAAATATAGTAAAGTTAAAAAATCGGTTCCAACAGTCTACAATAAGATATTAGCTACAGACAATTTTCCAAAACCATTCAAGTGATCAAAAGTAGTAGCTTTTCTGAAACCTGGCAAAGATCCTGATCGAATGGAAAGTTATCACCCTATGTATCTCCCGGTGCTGTGCAATATAGCTCCTACAGAGAAAAGATGGCAGGAGGCACTACGTAAAGAATTCAATAATATCTTTAATGCCCTGCACTTTCCCGTTACACAGGATCTCCCACGTCAGAATGGTCACCTAAAATCTTGAAAGCCACCTTTACGTTCTTCTTTCCAGTTGAAAGACCAATTTTCTCAGCCAATACTGCTGGGCCGTAGAATGGAACATTTTTGATGGATAAAATAAATTTGTATTAACGATCCGTCAATAACTGTATGTGGGATGTAACTCCCTCGTAGGGAATGGACACTGTTGACTCGGTTCCGAACAGGTGTGGGCATATGTAAATACTAGAAGAATAAACGGGGATTGGCACTCGAGTAGTCATGTGACTTAGGGGACTATATCCAAACAATTGATCACATAATTACAAAGTGCCCCCTGCGCACTTTTACGGAGCCAGCATAAACAGAATCAGTGAGGCATGTCTTAGAGGGCTCAATGGAGTGGACTTAGCTATGTGACAGGTGATCCCTTTACTCTTTTTTATATAATTATTATGAAGTCACTAGATGAAAACGATATTTGGATATTGATCTAAATATATATCAAGCCTTTTAAAATCAAAATATTGCTGCTGACAGTGTCCATATGGTATATATACCGTGGATATTTGATGTAGATTGTCAATAGAGCCAGTATGATTGTGTCTTAGTTGTGTTGGGGAGGGATTGATTGATGACGCTGTCTACTTAGCAGATTGAGGCAGGTTGATTGGTAAACCTTCACGTGAACACATGCTGTGATGGACCGTCACTGTTGACATCATACTACTCTGGATATTTGATGTAGATTGTCAACAGAGTCAGTATTATTGTGTATTAGTTGTGTTGGGGAGGGATTTATTGATGACGCTGTCTACTTGGCAGATTGAGGGAGGTTGATTGGTAAACCTTCACGTGAACACATGCTGTGATGGACCGTCACTGTTGACATCATACTACTCTGGATATTTGATGTAGATTGTCAACAGAGCCAGTATGATTGTGTATTAGTTGTGTTAGGGAGGGATTGATTGATGACGCTGTGTACTTGGCAGATTGAGGGAGGTTGATTGGTAAACCTTCACGTGAACACATGCTGTGATGGACCGTCACTGTTGACATCATACTACTCTGGATATTTGATGTAGATTGTCAATAGAGCCAGTGTAATTGTATATTAGTTGTGTTGGGGAGGGATTGATTGATGACGCTGTCTACTTGGCAGATTGAGGGAGGTTGATTGGTAAACCTTCACGTGAACACATGCTGTGATGGACCGTCACTATTGACATCATACTACTCTGGATATTTGATGTAGATTGTCAACAGAGCCAGTTTGATTGTGTATTAGTTGTGTTGGGGAGGGATTGATTGATGAGGTAGTCTACATGACAGGTTGAGAGATGTTGATTGGTAAATCTCCACATAAACATAACTTGCTGTGATGCGGCGTCAAAAATGATGCATTGCCATGTTTATATAAACAAGAGATATAATCTTAATTATTTTGTTATTATAATTTTTAATTAAAAATAAGTGAACATTTGAGTCTTACTTTTTAATATTACTCTACATTTTAAGCCTTTTATATGAGTATTTATATATTTATTATATAGTTTAATAGCCTTGCAACTTTTAATAATATAATTGAAATTGAAAAAATACCTTAGCGTATATTTATCGATTCTTTAAAGAGAAAAATGAATAATAAATATATATTTTTATAGATCATTTACATATTCAAGAATCATACAAAAATGTATATCTAACAACATATTAAGTGTATCAGTTGATGAGTTATAGTACCACTTCCGGTGTGATTTTATCACATTTAAGCGTCACTTGATTTTTTTTAATGCACGTAGTAAAGTAACGTAAATGGACAGAAATATATGTGGAATGAAATTTTATAGGATAACCTTCCATATAATCTCAGGTGAAAATAAATTATATTTTCTAACAGCTTACTACCGTGGTGTAAAACTGATAGTTTTTCTAAGTAAAATGGAAATGAAGAACACTTGACAGTGTATCAAAGAACTGAAGGAATTTCTCTATAGTTTCGTTATTAAAACATACACAACGTTTTGAGTTAGTGCAACCCACTTTTTTTTAAATCTTTGATTTTTAAATGTTTTCTTAGTATAAGTTAAACTAAAATATCATAGTTTAATTACATGTAAACTATATTTATTACTATAAAAATACTTGAGTTTCACAAAGTCGAATCTTTGTATAGTTTTCTTCACGAAATTATGTACAAAGTCCAAATATTCTGTTTTACCTAATTGCATTTTCCATCATTAATACATTTTTACAATAAAGAATAAATTCTTTTACTTTGTAATACAAAATAAATAGTTCTGCTCCAGTGGTCTTAAAAACTGAACATAATATTTTTTTATTATATCCGAAAATTAGTCTCTGAGTTTGAGCATATTTCTTTAATTGTTACTCTCCTAACTGCTTTATTACAAAGCTAAATGTTTAATGCTGTGTAATTTACTACTATAGTGTTATTGTGAAATATGAAAATTACAAAGCTTGATTAATATTAAAATGGGGTAAATTTTAAAATAAATAATAATGGTTACAACAAATTTAATAATAACAAGAGAAGCAAATTTAAATTATATTGTATGCTAGGTATTTTAGCCTAAACATTGTATTATATAATGGATTTAATAACGCCTTTTGTATTATAATTAAATTATTGTATTATATAATTAAATTGACCTTTATCCAAAAGGGATGCTTCCTTTACTATTAAATTATACATGTATTTATTCCATTACGTTGTTTGTAGTTATATTGCTGTTGAATTTGAAGTAGCAAATATTAATTTTGTAAATACAGTAAACATAAAATCAATTTTAAAAAATGATAAAAATCTTAAGTTTTGTTTACATTTTGCATACTACAGTGTCTTTATATTCATAATTTTTATAGAAGTTACAAACAAAGCCTAAAAACGTATATACGTAAAAAATAAAATAAGCCTTCAGGTTACTTATTTCGATAAACACATTTACTATCCTCAGACAAGAGTGACTTTGTTAGGAACTATAATGGTGAGAAATATTTGGTACTCCTTTTTATACGATGGCATTTTATTATTTGCCAATAAAAACTGAAAATTAATCAAGTCAAGTTGAAATCAAACAATTTTTAGTTGATCTTCAGTGAAGAAGACTAACATATTTTCACTTCTATATTTAGCAATAACATTGTTCAGCAGACATACTATTATGTTCTCATGGTCGATCAGTAACAGATGTTCCAGTTCAGGAGAGAATGCTTGTAGCATTTCCTAAATCCTCGTATTCGTACGATCTAGTTCTAAAATATACAGATTATT
The DNA here is from genome assembly GCA_035578905.1 of Stictocephala bisonia. Lineage (NCBI taxonomy): Eukaryota > Metazoa > Arthropoda > Insecta > Hemiptera > Membracidae > Stictocephala > Stictocephala bisonia. The sequence continues at coordinate 91,191 of JAQJVL010001787.1, forward strand.
ATGATTCAATCCTTCGTGGGCCTGGGTTGGATTTCAATATATCTAATCGGGAGAAAATTAGAAAATATGAGTGGGGTTGCGTGGGTGGGGGATTTAGCTTGCAAAAGTAGCTCTACGTCCTCGAAACTGTCTATATATACAACACAACGTATATAAATCAATAGTATAAACATTTTTTGGTGAAATTCATTCGACATAATAATGAATGCATTTCATTGGAATATTTTACAACACAATATATTTAAAAATAATGTAGAGAATTTTAACTGACATGCGTTTTTAATACCAAGGTTCTCATAAATTTTTGGAAGCTTACTGCTAGTGTGGGGGTTGGTGTAAAACCCATCCATCTTGAATACAATGCCTCTTCATGTTTCCGGTAGATTTTTGCATTGAATAACATATTTCTCCCGTTTGATTACGTTGAAAGATACAAGAAATGGTAAATATTAAACATTTATTGTAAAAAAAAGACTACAAGGAAATATGTACAGATATATTTAACACTGACAAGTTTTGTAAAATTAAGTTTAAGAGTCAAGCTAGATAAGGAGTTGATGGAGGGGAACCATAAGTTTTGATTTATCCAGTTTTCTTATCATCTGACGGAAAGATATCTTAAGCTACATACTGTTGTATCTTTTGTCACTATTGAAAGTCAACTATTTACTATTTTTTACAGTTTTTATTATCTTTATGAGGTCTTAGGTAATTTGGACTATTCGCTATCACAAAAGTACCACTATTTAAATCCACTATCCTGCTTACTACAAATCCTTTTGCTACTACGAGTATAGTACAAACGATTAATACAAGTTGGCAGCTTGAGCTTTTATACCATGCAAATAGCTTCTTAGTTATATGTTATGTGTGATTTATCTTATACGTATTGTTAGATAGATAAGACAAGGAAGAGTATAAAAATAAGATCTTTTTTTAAATAAAAAGTATTTATAGTAGAAATAGTCATATGTTTAATTCATTTAAGTTCACACTTTAGAGTCACTTAAATATTATTTCTCACTGAAACGGAGATATTAGACAAATACTTGAGTAGGATAGCTATATATTAAATTAAGTTTTATATTATATAACACAATGTTGAAATTAAAAATTATATACTAGTAATATGATGTTAGAAACGTTGCTGTTTTTCTTGTACTTGAAACGTATAGGGGTTAAGAGATCTCAAACTCAAATGCCTGCATAAGACAGCATATAATAGACCTGTTAAGTTTGACAATGACAAAAGAGTGTTGCTTTTATCTCTGACTTTTCTGCACAATATGTTTAAACAAACTACTTTTATCATTACTCTGCTTATCAAATGAAATATTAAATTAATATACCATGCTTATTAGTAAAGTTTTTGTCATGGATCTAAAAATGGTTCTAGAATTTTTAAAAGTTAAGGATCGTTTATAGCAAGACGTTTTGTTACTAAACTATTATAAAAAAAGCTAATTACTTGTTAAAATATGTTAAACAGAATTAAAAATTATGAGGCATATAGCTTCATATATAGGTAGGTTATCTTATTATGTAAATGTTTAGAATATTTATAAATTTATATAATAAACTTAGCACAGTTGTTGTATTAACTTTTGTTTTGTAATGCTAGTTAGTAAAATAATAACAACCTTCAATATTTATATTTAAAGATAGGTGCCTGCCCTAAACCACCCAATGTTGAACTATAAAAAATGTAAATAAAAAAACAAGTATTTTCTGTATTAAGTTTTTTATTTTCTTTTTTTACTATAGGACCTCACCGAAAAGTTTTTCATAACTTGGGAAGGCCTACATTTTGTATAGAAATCTGATATAATGAAATAAATATATCAGAACATGTAAGTTAATATTGAACAGCAAAATTAAAACGTAGAATAACATATATTTATACATCAATATAGACAAATTTTAAGATAAAACATATTTTAAAAACTTATTCACTAGTTGGGTAATTGGTAAAATTAACAAATGTTCCAGGTGTTATGTGCCACGTAATACATTTAAAGGTGTGTGTTAATACATAATTAATGGCTCCCTCATTGTACCAGCAAGTAGCTGTTGACTTTTTAATGATAATCACTTTACCCTAACAATTATATCAGTAATGCATTTATAGTTGGCCTCTAATGAAATATTACATGTGTTACAGGTTTGAAAGCATGATTATGCTTTAAAATGTTGTATTTATATTTGTTTATTTAAAATAAAACTCTCAGTGTTTTTTGTTTTAGTCAATCTTTACTATAATTGTACAGTAGACAAATACAAATTATTTTTAAACTTGATTAAAAGTATGACAAACAAATAGAGAACGCAAAAACTGCAATACAGCACAGTTGTTTTAGAGATTATATATTTTATTAATATATCTACCTACATGACAACTAAGGGAACTAAGCTAGGTGAACAAAATATAGTAACACGTCAGAACAGATAACCACATTGAGAAAGTACCTTTGTATCAGCTGTATAATAGGAGGACAGTACTCATACTGTAAGCTCATGCATCGGTCCCTGACAGTTATAACTCAGTAAAAACGTGTTGTGTTAGAAACATTTCAAAAAGCCAACGAGGGAGGATTTGACAGCTGGACTTAAAACCTAGCCACCCATATACGTGCAAGGGTAGTACAATAGAGCATTTTGCGTTTACCGTACAATATATGTTAGCATTGCGTTTAAGTGGAAGAAAGGACTTTTTATAATCCTAGTTTCGCCCCCAATAAAAACTATTTTCATATCACTTTCAAAAATGAATACGGTTATTTCATTCATTTATTACTCTTATTAGCATGAAAACGTTATATATGTCCTATTTCAACAATATTTATCGTTATATTTAATCTCTAAATCCACATGATTTCAGTCCTTAAGCTTTAAAGACCGTTTCCAGTACTAAATGGTCCCTTGGCTCATGCAGCTCATCTGTCTGACTTAACTAAGTTGTTAGAATATCTCCAAACATTCCCTTTTCTTTTAACTACAAGTGATGAAATACTTGTACCTTCTACCTTAAGAAATTAGAATTAGTTGTTAACTAACCAGGTGCAAATTGATTAAGTAATATTTTGAATGAGTTCAATCAATACAGGCCATCAATATTTAGTTTATATATGGATACTAACTTACAAAATACATATTGTATGATTTTTGTTAATTTACATAATTTAGACCCGAAATAAATCAATTAGTATGGCTAAAAAACGGCCTTAAGTGTGAATAGATATTTACGAATCAGAAAAAGAGAATAAATCTGCTACATTTTTATATAAAGGATATTTGGATATTTTTGAGTGGCCGTAACTAAGGGGCTAAGGCGATGGCTTGCCAAGGCAATCGGTCTTCAGGGTTCGACTCCTAAAAAGACGACTATTAGAAGTTCAATTCTCGTGGTTCAGAAGTCACGTCAAAACGTTGGTCCCCATGTTAAGTTTTAGAGGGAACTTCTTATCCCTAATTTCACTGGTAAAATAACAACTTTTAACTTTCTAAATATCTTACATTGTACTTAAAATTCGCAAACTTATGGAATGCAACAAAATTATAAGTTTAATATTGATCAATGTCACTTACGTATGTATACAATTGATATTTTTGTATAATTTTCAGTTGTAACAGAAGCTCCGATAAAAATAAAGTCTAACATTCAATAAAGTATAATATATGTCATTTCAACGTTTCAGAGAAAAACGTTACTTCTGGTTGTATACATCAGAGAGAGGGTTGGAGATTCTCTGAGCACACAGAGGCTAATTAAGGGAACAAAAGAAAGCCCTAGAACACTGTAGTACGGCGAATTTTGTAGGGGGATTGCCGCCTCTTTTTATAACAATTTTGGAAAAACTTATTCTACTATTAGAATATACTAGAGATATGTAACTTTAAGATACGATTCAAAAACCATTATTAGCATTTGAACAGTTAAATACTGCGAACATCCACAATCGGTGATGATTAATGTATTTAACTCAATTTTTAAATCATGTTGAGGGAAAAAACAATATTGTGATCAATTTTTTACATATTTTAAATGAGTACTCAATACACAATAGTTTAGGTGATCAATTTGGCTCTAATACGGCGTTATTTTGAATAAAAAACCATAAAAGATGTATCTCGAATATCTTTTTTATTTTAACTTACAATCTGATGTTTTAGCTTAAAATATAAATTTAAATATTATAAATTAGAGAACGATTAAAACTTTTTTTCTCCAAAAAGGTATTACGATACTTTAAGAGTAACACTATTTGGTATGAATAATATTTTTATTTTTGTTTTGTTTATTATGTTAAACAACAAGTGTATTGTAGGACACAGTACTTATGATAATTTTATTACTGAAATAACAAAACTATTTACTCACTCAACACGAAATCTCCAAAACCGCTGAACAGATCTTGATATAATTTGGTGTAAGTTAGCTATTGTATAATAGAAACTCACTGAGAAAGTTCTACACATTTAACGTCTAAATCAACCTATCAAAGTTTACTCTCTTACATTAGTCCAATATTCAAACGCATATACAAAAAACATAAACATAACACAAAATCTTGGCTAATTTACTTCTACTAACTCTGACATGGAAGTTCTACTTTGCACCCCTCTAAGTAAGCTGCTGGGGTTGTCTAACCTATAAGACACTGTTATAGGTTACAACGAGAACAACGGAGGGATGAGTTTGCAAGGATAGTGAACCACTCTGTAACGAAGCAAGGGCTGTCCGTTAATTACATTATAGGTGAAAATAAAAACAGTGAATGTTTAGAAATAGTGTTTTATTTCACCATAGCCTTCTGAAATGTTTAGTGTATTAAGGGTCTTGAGTACTGAATCTTGAAACTATGAAGTATGGTTTAAATTAATGCAACTTCATAAATTTTACAGTTACATTACATGTTTATTTACTTAGATTTCTATATATTTTACTGGTATATGTAGTGTTATTTATAAATTAATAAACAATCAATTGTAGATTTTTGTTTGAATTGCTGATTAGTTTGGATTACAAAGACATTATGTCACTGTGCAAACTAAAGCTATCTGACTCTTAGAAAAGACTATCTCCTTATACCATTATGTTCGGGGTAACTATGGGACCTACAGCTTATTCTGGATTTAAAATTACATATTAATAGTCTGATTTACAAATATCTATGAACTAAGTGAAGATAACTTAGTTCACTCTCTAGGACATCTTCCGAGTAATGTAAACAGTACCCCTTAGACTTTATATGGATGAATGGGAGGATCATCATTATATTATAGCTATGGATGGGGGTAGGGGTTGGATTACGTATGGTTGTAATGTAAATCTCCTACGAGTAAATTCCACCGTACATGTACGGGTGGGTAGGTCGATCAATACTACCTTACGGGTATGTGCAGGTATGCGGGTCAATACAACCGTATTTTTTTTTTTTTTTTGATGGGTGGATGAGTCGTTACCACGGTACGTATATGGGAGATCGAGAGGGTCAATGTATTTGTTTGGGTTGGTGGGTGGGGAGTTTATAAAAAATGTCAGTTTATTGTGCAAAAGAAAATGAGGTATGAATTCTTAGGTACATCAAAGGGCAACCATACATAGGGTCCCTGTGAGGTATTTAATATATTTATGAAGGTAGGGGACAGAATGACCCTGTTAGAAATACCACGCACTCCACAGCTTCCTTCACAGAACGGTTCTGATGCTACATAAAAGGTTAATGACATATATTTCATTAGCACAACATCTTCAGTAGAATAAAAACAATATCACACTGGGTTAGGTTGTTAAAAATTCCAATCTCATTTATTGGACCTTTACCGTAAATTTACTACCACTACTTTAGTTAGGTTTAGTTACATTATGTTAGGTTTGGTTATGTTATGTTAGGTTTGGTTATGTTACGTAACGTTTGGTTGGTTAGGTTAGGCCAACCTAAGTTATGGTTATGGTAGTGAATTAACGGAAAATAACCGATTTACTTATATGAGTCGTATTTAAAAGTATGTCCAAACTTAAAATTCATAAGTTACATCGGACATTCATTTGATGATATATCATTTAACAAACTTCTAAAGTAACATTACTCCAGTGAATCATTATACCTTATTACTGTACAATATATGTGAACCTTACACACCTATTTAACTATTTAAATAAATAATGCATGCTAGAATATTGGTATATGCTGTACCTACATTGTAATAAATGTTGACTGAGGATGTTCTATTTAATTGCACCTCACAAAGTATTTCCTTTTTTTCTGTTTATGAAAGAAAATATTATTAATTTTACAAAGTAACTCACATTTCTCTCAACTATGTACATTAATAAACTATAATGTTTAAAAATTATGTTGTAAAACATCTTATAAAAGAATTTGAGACCACGGCTATTTAGTATTTTACTCAGCGTTGTAGTTTTGACAGCTGTTCGTGAAATCAACCCATTTACATCGTAATGAGTTATTGATATTCCAATAGTGTAGGTTTGAGTTAGTATTATTTTTAAATAACTATTTTATGAAAATAAGTTTGTTATTTCCAGTTGATGACATACTTTACAAAGGCATTATTTAATACCCAGTTCTAAAATAGTTTATAAACTAAAATCAAGCCTATTTACTATAAAATAGCAAAATAGAAAACTACTTGAATAAATTCCTAAGTGTATATAGAAACGAAGTGTCAATTTGTTTAAGGTAGGGAATCAAAGAGAAAATTTCAACTATACAAATAACAGATAAAAGTAAAATATCGGATATTTAGACCATTAATATTATAATATAAAAATAGCTAGGATAGATAATGGTCTTTGCATCTCAATAATAAATCTTTTAGTAAAATGCTTCGTTGCCAATTTTATAAAAAGTATTTACCAATTCAACCATTAATTTTGTTAATGTCATATGCTATATTTCATTTTACAGTCTGCTTGTAGAATTTTCTTTATAAAAGAAGATTTTTCCCAGCAACAATGAATATATAAAACAAAACCATATGATCTTATCCTATTTAAGTCGTATTCATCCTTTTTTACAATTGTGTAAGCAGCTGTTCTTTGCCAAACGAGCACTAACATTTTCATGTTTAATAATTATATGATCTTTCCTTTTACAAGTCAAATGGAAGTTAAATAATTATTTTAAATTTATGACTTCAGTTATTTTAACATTCTGTACATTTTATAGTCAATGTATCTTAGCAAAATAGTCTAATTTAAAATAATGGTAAATTCCTGAACGTGGTTTCATTCCTCTTGATGCCGATTTATTTTAATGAAAATGTTGACCCCTATAATAAAATTGGCACTGTTCATAACATTCAAAACATTTTTTTTTAATTCTATATTTTTTATTATTTGATCAACTTGCTATGAATACAACAGTCAAGATGCAATAACTTTATAATATATAATAAATAATCTAATCAACCAACGTAAAAATACATTTAGTGCTACCACCACAGCTCACTAATATAAAAGTATGGTATAACCTACTAGAACCTGTATATGGGTGAACAAAAAATAAATACATAGACAAAAACTTAACGATTTCAGGAAAAGTGTACAAGGACAAATTTACAGTAAAATAAAGAGGATGTCCTCACAATTTACTATGATCACGTACATGGGCCTTTTTATGGTGTATATTTTAGACTTATATAAGTTGTTTTTTTGTATTTAAAACAATTTTACTATGAGAAACAAAACTAAATTGTTAAAATAAATGGAATATTGTCATTTGTTTCGTCAAATATTTTAATGTAAATATAATTTGTGTTAGGTGCTAGATTTTTCCTCTAATAATGTTAAAGAGAAATGCCTTGGCTACTCAATCATATAAATGAATGAAACAGCCCTACAATGTTTCATAACAGACGTCTATGTGGTTTTAGAAACGAAATTCCTCGTAAACTGAATGAGAAATATTTCCTTTCCCAGACAGGAATCACAAATAAACCTTTACCTTTTTAATCCCTCAAGTAGGAAGATTGTAAGCGTTAAATGTGGATATACAATAACATAACTATTTGAGTAGTGTGACGCATAACGTTTTGTCATATAAAAACAAAGTACTTAATAACTACAAAAGAATAGTTCAAATTCAATATATGAGTACATTTTCAATCTGGTTAGAGAAGAAACTAATAATGTTGCATGTTGGTTTCAAAAGATTTCGTTATATTAGCACAGCCTCCAGTTTTAAATTATACCATTCGTGTAACATTTATTAATTTAGAGTGCTTAATATACATTGCAGCTATATAATCTTTTTTTCTTATGAACATTAAGAAAAGAAAAAATATAAAAGTTTAAACTACATGTGACGTAGTATATGGAACGCGGATACAGCTTTATTCATTTTCTTGTAATGCTTTAGGAAGAAAAGCCATACTCTCTTTCAACATAATTTCAAATATGCTACTAAAAAGGTATTAATTTTCCTTAATATGGATAAAAAAAGCACGAAAATAAAGTACAAAACTTGCTACAACTCTAAAATTCTACTGAAAATAATTAATTTGTTACGGAAGGAAATTAAGGTTGTCTACTTTAAACTTAGATAGAACTAATTTAGTGTCGTATTTATTTAGTTATTAGTTACCTTTAACAATCTTTATTACTATCATGAACTTACCCCGATTTTAAATTTTTCTTATTTTCATAAATAAAGCAAATGAAGAGACTATTGCTTTACTTTATTTTTCAAACGGCTATTTATTTTGAGCATACCACGTTTAAGATGCTACTTTACAAGCTAGGAAATAAATTATTTGAAGCATTAATTTTACTAAAATACGTAGGGATTTAATTGTGTACGTAGTATATTATCGTTCATTTGACAAACTTAACAAATAATGTTCACACTTTACACTTGTGTTAAATATGAAAATTGCGTTTAAAAACATTCTAAATACAATTATTCGTTTATTTGTCATTCCATAGGCTATCTAAATAACATGTTTGCTTCTCTTCGTTATTGGATGTGCTTTTCACTTAGTAGATTGGTGTATTTCAGTGATACAAGACCTACCACACGACCTATTACACTAATAGCAACTGACCATCATAAAACCATCATGAAAGTTAAACAGACATGTACCATTATGACTGACAACTTAGTCAAAACATTGTATGTATTTCAGTGATACAAGACCTACCACACGACCTATTACACTAATAGCAACTGACCATCCCCGCTCTTGCCCAGCATAAAACCATCATGAAAGTTAAACAGACATGTACCATTATGACTGACAACTTAGCCAAACATTGTACGTATTTCAGTGATACAAGACCTACCACACGACCTATTACACTAATAGCAACTAACCATCCCCCCTCTTGCCCAGCATGAAACCATCATGAAAGTTAAACAGACATGTACCATTATGACTGACAACTTAGTCAAAACATTGTACGTATTTCAGTGATACAAGACCTACCACACGACCTATTACACTAATAGCAACTGACCATCCCCGCTCTTGCCCAGCATGAAACCATCATGAAAGTTAAACAGAAATGTACCATTATGACTGACAACTTAGTCAAAACATTGTACATTTCAACAATGTATTCATTATGTTGAATATAAGTTGTTTAAACCTCATACTAAATTAAATTCAAAAGTTTTATAAAACACACTTAATAATTATAAGATCAATGTTGTCAGAAAACTATGAAAAAACTTAGTAGCCTTCAACCACAGACATAGAAAGCTACGTTATCTCTCACGAGTGGCTGAGCACAAGAGAGATTGTATCTGTGAATTGAAATGGACTGACTGCAACGACTCAGAACCTTTTGGTCTCCGAAGGAACACAGAGGCAGTGATTGTGTTGTCATGACATTTTTAACTACTTTTCTCCATACAAATAATTTGTTTTTTAGTTTTTAGCAGAGAGTAATTTTTTAAGACAATTTTTATGTTCAGCCACATATTTCATGAGGAAGGATGAATTTAGAATTTACATTCGATTACAATTTAAAATTGAATACAACTTCTTACCCAACTACATAACTTATGGCCACCACTTGAACAATGCATGTGCACACATACAATCCTATCTTTTACTTCTGACAAAATTAACATTATTATTGTATTGTTGGTAATATTTGAATTCAAAGAACTTAAAATTAATAATTTTCCCTCTATGATAAGACATCTATTACGTTTGATGTTTTTTGTTAATTCTTTTTAACAATACATATTCAGTGTCAGTTGTATAGAGAGAATAGTATAGCGTAGTATAGATTGCTGTTGGAAATACAAATACACTGTATTTTTTATGCAATTTTTATTTTTATTCAGGTACCTTGGATTTAACGTATTCTATTAATACGTCAAATGTGTGCATACATATTGATTCTCTTAATTATAATATTTGCATCTAAAACAGGACATTAATTATTATAAAAGAATGTTATATTAGGAAGTGTTTATTTTCATTTCATATAGACTAACACAACTTACCATGTTGTCCAGGTTAAGTGTTAGAGAGGGATTCTTATTCCTAACTTTGCCCAATAAATAAGACTCCATTAAATTTAACTTGTAGTATTCACCTGTTTCATTTAAATTCAGCGTTAATGGGCTTTTCATATACACTGTTTTCATAGTATCACTTGTATGACGACTTATCAAACCTTTTTTATACCTATGTGATTCATACTTTTTATTCAAAACTAATTTTTTAACGAGGTACTGATTTGTGGATTTATATACAGTTTTCCTGATTTTTGTATTCGTATTGAACATTGTTATTGATTCAAATATATAAACACAACATTAAAATTATTATTTATTGCTTCGTTGACCATATTTATGTCTTTATTTACTTTACAATGCTACACACCTAATACAAAAATCACGTTAAAATTGTTTAGAGTACTATGATAAATTCACATAAATAGAATTTTAAGATATTAAAATTTACAGCTACAGATATAATATAAAAGACAAGGAAACGTTTAAATATAACACCAGCAGAAAAAAATCACCACTGTACATGTATGGGTAGGTACACGGCCGGGGAGTCATCACTATTGTTCGTGAATGGGTGGGCAGTTAGGTCATTACCAGTTTAAGTGTATCGGTGTGTGTGTGTGTGTGTGTGTGTGTGTGTGTGTGTGTGTGTGTGTGTGTGTGTTGGAAATATATTGATGGGTGGGTCATTCCTAACAAACGACTATGGTTACGTGGGAGGGTCATTATTACTGTGCCTTCATGTGAGGGCGGACGAGTCGTCACTATTAAACGTAAATAGGTAGAGGTGATCGTCGTGCGTGTATGAGTGGGTGTGTGCGACATAATCACTGTACATGTATTGGTGGGCAGTTGAGTCATGACTACTGTACGCTTATGGGTGGGTGGGCTGGTCATCACTATTATGTGTATAGGTAGACGGGTGGTCCTTGGACACGAGTAAGCTACTAACTCTACCTCCTAATACAAGATCAGTTAAAGTGCTTTTGACAGAGAATTATAGCACCTTGTTTTTGAAAACTGTTATATAATATTATAACTTATTTGCACAGCTGTAATATCTAATTTAAACACAGTTTAGTTTTATGTATATAATCACTATTATTAGTAATCTTCAATGGATAATACTGTTCATTACACGTTTCATTGAATATTGAATATTGAATTTTATAATTATTCATTGTGTTTCTCTTTGATTTATACGAAATCTTGTATAGGAAATAGGAGGCAAAAGAACACCAATGACAATTAGCAAGTTTATTGCGGTGCGAAAGTTAATAAGGTTAAATTAAATTTTGCATGTTCGTGTTTAACCAATACAACGAATAATTCCATATCACCTTTATATTACGGTATGTTTTATTACTTTTTAAAATGAACAGTAAATGTAGTTTTTCTTTTTAATTTCACCATATAAAATGCATTTAAAACAATGTGTAGTTTGAATTTTTTTAGTCTAATATAAGCATTTATAAAGATTATAAATATTTATAGACATGTAAATAGTTAATTTAATTTTATGAAAGTGTAAACATCGCATTAACTAAAACAGGCTTTGACTCTGTTAAACAATGTTAGACTATGTTTTCCCTAAAACACAATATTCTCTACTTTAAAAGGCTTTGTTGAAAGGGTTAGGCTCGAAATAAATCTTAAACACAGTAACTCTTGACTTTCAGCGTTCTAAAGCTAATTAAACTTAACAGCTTTGTGTAATTAGGTAACATTATTCAACCTACTTCATTTAAACAAGTAAGGTAATTAAATGTCAATGAATATTAATTTTTAAACTAATTAATATATTACTGTTAAACATGTCTCGTCTTACAATACTCTGATAACCTGAATTTAATTTCTTTATAACGAAATACTCTTTTTTAGGTAATACTTTTAGGTGTAATTTTTCTCCAAGAGAGAAGGTATACTTTATCATAAATTATAGGCAAATTGGAAAGACAGTGAAATAATAAATTGGGATCTTAACAATATCTACTTTTGCAATTAGAATGTAAATAAGATGAATTAGACAAAGTCCTCAATAGTGAATCTAAAAATATGTAATACACTTTGTATGGGAAAAATACTTTTGAAGCAGGAAAAACACTTCTAATCTTAATGCATGTTAACTAAAAAATAACAATGTTATTGGCCTGATATTCATCCAAAATAACATTTAACAATAACTTTACAGCCGGATATTAATTTTGTGATAATTTTACTAAATAAATCGTTATAAATCTTTGCTTTTACTCACTAATGTATCTCTGAAGGAATTTTGAAAACCCATTTACACAAATAATCATAATTATTAACAGTTCATCAGTCTTTGTTAAAGTGGTCCCAAATATCTTTCAAATAATGTTCAAAAGTAACATTTTTCTTGAAAATAATAAGAAAAATACTAAAATGCGTCATTTTAATTATGTAAATGACTATTTATTCATGAAATAAAAAATTCAATACAACCATGTGTAATTTAAAAATAACATTTAAATTACATAGACTACAATAAATTTTCATCAAAATCCAACAAAGAATATAAACCATAAAAATCTTAGAGCTGGAGGAAATACTATTGTTTACTTATATTTAAGTGTTTTAAGTGTAAGAGAAGGAGTTAAATTGTTATTCTTACATATGCGACACCGACACAAATTTGCACGTATTTTAAGGTGAATATGAATGATGATATGAGTGTAGGAAGAGTGTTCCTCAGAAAGGGCAACTTAATAATAGCCCAATAGCCAGAGCACCTAAGGGACCTACAGCTTTACGTGGAATCCGAACCACGTAGTGTTGGTCTGGTTTTCAGCTAACTGACAAGTCTGGCACTCAGTTCTCTTCCCTACACAACATCTGAACCTTGACTACCATCCAAAATGGACACCCCAGACTTCTCTAGTAGTGCCCAAGTCAAGGGCAACCATTTAGCGGATGCGTTGTTGGTATTAAGAGGACCAAGTATGGAACCTATAATCTCCCAAACACTTGGTAGGAGGCAACAGGATATCCAATAATCCAACAGTTTAGGCAAGAAGGGAAAATAGTAACCATTTCCCAGTTACAAAAACCACCTGTTCCACTCTTACTCAGAGGAAATGATAGCAATTACTCATGACAATTAAGTTAAGTTAAATCCTTCAGATTCATTTAATATTGTAGTTTTGTTTTACTAAGTACTGTTCTCTATCTAAATAATTGAAGTAATTACTTTACTCTCCTTTAGACTATTTTATTGTTTGATATTTATTAATGGTAAGTTTAATATTTATAAATAATTAAGTACTTTAATATTTGTTATATAAACGTAATTTTTATTTTTATTGTACCTAATATCTAATTAAAAGGTATATAGTCAACATAAAAAATATTGAATACTTCAGAATATTATCTACACTTAAACTTAATAAGTAATAAAATATAAGTTAACTATAATATAGTAATGTATTTTGAGCATTTAAACATACTAATTAATACGGGAGCATAACCTCTGATAAGAATATTAAAAAAATTATGGATGAATTATCCAATGACCTAGAACATGATTTTCCACCGTTATTTGTGCCCTGTAAATTATACTGGAGGCAATAATTGAAAATCACCAACAAAAATATTGTATAAAAAAAAATATGACAAAAATAACTTCCACAGTTATACAGTAGTAAAGAAACATTATTACATGTAGTTTATCTAATCGTTATTCAAGCAATGTATTTAAATTATAATTATATACATAGAGTTCTTTGAAGATTAAGAAGACTATTTTAAGAATTTTGTTAATTTTTCAAATCATTTAGTAGCATTTTGTGGTCGTCTTACCCAACATTATAAAATTGAGGAAAAATAAATCTTACTGCACAATAGGATATTAATTTTTGGTCATACCACGTTCATTAACTGTGGTGTTTGTGAGTTACGATGGACTAAAATATGGATATATATGTGATGGGCATTTTGATATATGGACAAAATGTGTTGGATGGTTGTGCTTCTTGGTTTTCGTATTTTTAGAATAGTTATGGACTATCTTCATTCTATTTCGTAATATTATTATTCTATTCTTATTGCTGAATTTTAACTGGGCAATAACCTGTTATATGATAATTTTCAAAGTAAATAAATAAATATAATGCTAATAAATTTAACCAACGTAATTTTAAGGCATTAAATATTTATAAATATATAACTTTATACCAAACAAGACTATGCTGTTTAAGAAAATACACGTATTCGTAAAAGTTTAAAATTGATATACGTTTAGATAGTATAAATATAATTTCAGATTTACCTTTTTTTTTAGATAGTAAATACATTAAAGTATCAATTAATTATACCAGTCTTTTTGGCTTTAAATCTAACATATTACAAGTTGATCTTAATCCTAAAGTTACTCACTATATGGAAGGTATCTGTCATTGTATTAGTGAGAGAGGGCATGTGAGCTTGGTAAGGAAAAATATATGTCCTGTCTTGTTACAACTTTCTAGTAGAAGTTCTAGTAGAACTACAGTATTAAAACTAAAAGTAAAAAAAGAATATATGTAAAAGATGAACAATTGTTAAATATTTTTATTCTTTTATCAAAAGATCCACAGATAAACACTGAGATCCACAGTTAGAGTGAAACTGTGGAAATAAACAAGAAATTTTAGCAAAAGGTATTTAGGCAATTTCACTCACCTAAATGTTTGAATCAGGTCGATAATTAACTATATGTTTACGACTGCTGCTTTTTATTCATGGTTCATACTATAGTATCTTTGACATACTAATGATAATTTTATGATTCTTTCATTATATATTTTCTCTACTCTTCTTTATTACTGAACACGAATTAAACTACTATTTTGGACTATGTCAATTATATATCGAGTAATGACGGAAAAACTACGTTCGTTAGTTGCCTGTACACGATCATATAAAACTAACTTCTAACCTTTTGGCTAACAATAATTCGCATATAATTTTAACAAGACTACGGCTGGCAGGTGGTCCC
Source organism: Stictocephala bisonia (assembly GCA_035578905.1). Taxonomy (NCBI): domain Eukaryota; kingdom Metazoa; phylum Arthropoda; class Insecta; order Hemiptera; family Membracidae; genus Stictocephala; species Stictocephala bisonia. The sequence continues at coordinate 106,680 of JAQJVL010001787.1, forward strand.
GGAGGGCAGCAATTTTTCTAGTAACATGTTACGTTTGGTTAGGTTTGAAGACATTTTTTTAAAAGATAAAACCCGTATTTTTTCAAAACCTATTACATGTTTATGTTCAGCGTAAAAATAACATTAAATAAAAGATTAAAATAACATTTTCAAAAATATGTTTATTTTAAATTGTTTAAAGTAGTTTTTTTTTTTTTTTTTTAGAAAAAGAGCTCTTTATACGATGAAGTGATATTTTCCGATAATCATGCTGTAAGTTTAAGCTACTTTGAAAAATAAAATTTTTAATTGTTTTGGAGCTGAGTGGTACCTGCATATTTACTAAGTCTACAAGCCTCTATTGTTCACTGTATCTTTGTGTATTCATGATACACTTTAATGTAATCTGAAATAAGGGATGACAAGACACAACAACTGATTGTCAAAATACATAACAAGACATCATTATCAGTAGGATTCAAGGGATACAGGCTATATTTAAATTTACAGATTATAATTTTTCTAAAATATACTATCCTTAAGAAAAAAGTGGTCTCTCAAAACATTAAGAAATAGTAAAGTTATAGAAAATTAACGCAGAACCAGCGTCACTTTCTAAGTTAAGATGTCATGATTAGTTTCAATGTCCAGTACAGCAGGATTGGTTGTCCTTTAGTCTAGTTATATGTAATTATAATCAATGTACATCAAGTGGCATTATAGGAGATAACTCACCCCAATGGCCTCTGTGGAGCTTGTTATTGAGTTAGACTGCCCTACCACGTAACTCGGGTATATATAATTACAACATGGTACCAATAGTACTTGTTATTATAAAATATTTCTACTCCTACACATGAAAATTTCATTTTATTGTATACAAATAAAAGTATTCATAATCGAAGTAAGTACAATATTCTTTCACAAATTAAAGGCAATAGTTAATTAAACGTTTGTTTTCACGTTATTATTGGATCCAATGTATATAATCCCTGCATTAACGAAACCTCTAGCACTTCACACCTCAAACAATCAACACACACTGTGAGTTATACTGTACTCAAGGGGGCTGTTTGTTTTTACTTACCACTTATAGGAGCTGATTTACGTAGATCGAAGTGGAACTGTAAGCAATATAACTTCCCACACTCATCCATTTAATATTCATTACGTTTAAATTAATTAAGTGATATAGTATTTATTTTGCTACTCTTTCCCCCTTAGGTTCCAATAGTTTCAAATTAATAGAACCTCTAAATGACTCATATGACTTGGCTGTTATTTTATAATTTAAAAAAATTTACTGATTAAAACGAATATTTTTTTCAGTTACTGTCGTTTAAAATATTTATTTAATGTAGTTTTTAAAGTTATTAGTCGTTACTAGAAGGTAAATAGATTTTAATGAAACTTTTATTGAAATGCGTGTATTGACTGAAAAGTAGAGACAAATAATATTTAATACTGTTATTGGACATGCTTTAAAGTGTTTAAAATAAATATTTACAAAAACGTTCAATAACTATTTGTAAGCCTATAACATAAAATATTGTTTTATTGAGTATAATAGAAGCTAAGTATAACCCTAACTGCAACTAACCGGATAAAATATTTTTAATTTAAATTGCAATAAAAAAATGAATTGTGTTGAATGTTTTTTGAATGGTCGCTTATTATTTAAATTTTATTTATTAATTTATTATACTTTATGCAACATGTAATAAACACAATTACAAATATTCATATTTATACACTTATTTTATCAAAATATACTTTTTATTTGTGAGTTTTTAATATATTTGTACTATACATTTTTCCAGGCTCAATTGTTTTAATTAAGAAGTAACATAATAAATAACAAATAACAGCATTTTGTATACCTATACTCGTCAGCAGATTAAAAAAATAAATCTTATTAAGAGTTCGTTATGTCAAGAAATCTGGCATGAAGCAAGTTCTAACTCCTCCCAGGCTCGATGAAACGAGAACATTCAACCTTTACGGTAATTTCCTCTTAAATATATTTTATGGTACCCATTCAATTTTATCACACTCTTACTTTGAACGAGTACCTTAATAATTAATCGATCTACTTTAACACTCTGATTATACTTTCCTTCTTCATAATTAATAAAAGTGCTGTAAATAAAAATATGTTTATGTACACCATTTTTAATTATACTAAATCATTCTTATACTTGTATTACATCGATAGATAATTTAAATTTTTTTTTTTATTTAGTTTAAGTTACACTTTTCTGTACCTCAACTATATTCTACACTTAAACTATCAAACAATTTATAAGTTTTTTTTTTTGTATCTCAATTGAATATGTTAATATGTATTTAATATGTAATGTTTTTTATTAAATATATGACTGTATTTATTCTATTTGACCTACCATGGTGCAGAGCATTCATTTTACAAATGTAATACAAAATTATTAACGGACAGATATATATTTTTGAATTGTCATATTTCAATAAGTAATGTGTATTATATGAAGATTAGCCCTTGATGAGACAATCAGCTTTACACAATGTTAAACACAATTTTGATATATGTAATAAAAACATAGGAATTGATGAATTCATGAATTATGAATTGAATCACTTCTTAACTAAGCCCAATTTAATCACTTTGTTAAAAACGTAATTAATATATTTTAAATTTATAACAAAATATTAACATGCTTGTTTAAACTCTGAGAAAACAAAAATGATAGAAATTATTTTCAGTAGATACATTTTAAAATTAACTAGAATACAGCAATGCAAGCTGTCTAATGGCATGGCTAAGTCCCATGAAATAAGCTTCTTTAAAACTTACTTTCTCTGAGTCTGATCAATATATTTAAAAATTATTATAAGTAAGTCAATTAACGTAAAAAGCACGGGTACTGTGCAATATTGTTATTTGGTGAGGTAGCAGGGTACAACGGGGAAAGGATGAGCAAACAAGAATAACCACCCCATAGCGAAGCACAATGATGCACATTACGTTGATATCATTACGTACGTCAAGAAAATGATTCCTACACATAGATAATAAATGTATAATGTACCAAATCACTTGTCGTTGAAAACCTAGTGAAAAATATATTGTTAATTGTGCTTTCATTACAGTACCTATGCACCCGTAATTTTACAATATTACTTCATTATTTATTTTATTTGGTTGAACCTAAATATTTGCTACAATTATAAAACAATATAGCTACTAATGGTTTAAAAATAAGTGTTATTAAGTTATGTTGGTACACAAATATACTATGAGTTGTTAGAATTCAAAATAAATAAATCCTAAAAATCCATTTGGTTTTTATGATGAAAGTTCATACCTTAATCAAGATAGGTGTCAAACAGAACACAGCAAGTTCAAAGGACACCATTTGATCGTTTTACTGGGAAACGTGATTGTGTCAGCTGCGAGGACATGACGTAGCCGTCAAATGTAGGGATTGAGTGTTTGCATGTCAAGTGGAACTCCGTTGTACAAAACACTGCTAGCCTAACATCCTTCTGTTCAAACCCTGTATTGGCATCTTAATATATAATCCATGACTGTTTCGATTATGTCTCTGAACAGTATATTTCTTACTAATCTCAGCATCATAGTAATATTGCAAATATTATATCCATAGATAGTCAGCAATGAACTTATACAGTTGATAGCCAACGTATGTCAGTTGTAATGGATATGCAAGGTCCAAGCTTATTACCATTGTATTTATTATTTTTAACAGAGATTTATACATCTGTAATGTATATTCAGGTGCCAGGTTTAATAATTTACAATCAAATTGAAAAAAGTAACTAAATAAATTAAAGTTGTCTGTAAGAAATGTTGACAATATCTGTATGGATAATTATGACTTTTCTGAAAGAATTTTAATCGTAAGTTACTAAAATATTTCAGCATTTCCAGTTCTGTATATCTTTCAACGTCTCAGTTTTATTTCCTCGTCTATTTTTGTAAGTAAATAGAAGTGTTGATGCTTTCTGCAGTATCGTATTTTACCTGAGAATATTATACAGTCTTCTTTATAAAATATTGTAAAGCCATATTTTAATCTATTTGCTATCTAATTAGTCTTTGGGTTAAAAACAGTGGTTTTTACATGCGTATTTGTCATAACATCTACATCTAAATGAATATTTACTATACAATATTATTATATTTAAAGTTAATTTCCTCGTATGTATTAATTTTTAATGAGCTTCATAAAAATGGTAGTATATATATTATTACGTCTTTTTTTACAAAGTAATTTATGCCTATAGTCAATATAAAGACAGTTTAAATATTATAATCTTTTATCAAAACTTGTTTGAATGAAACTTATTTACTTTTGAAACATATATTACTTTTCTGTTACTATAAATTGCATAAAACTATTACTTTTAAACAACTATTTTATTTGTACACTCCAATACACAATATAATATATTAACACTAGTAGAACAAAATTACCTGAACGGCCTGTTACAATCAATAAGTAGACGTGTAAATATAAAGGCCATGCGTCAAGGTCAATATTTTCAAACCTCCGGCAACAAGCCTATCTACATGCTAATGACCAATTGATATTCCGACACTGTTTTCGCGTAGGTTTTTTATCGGTTTGGTGAATTTTTTTTGTCTGGCTTTAAGCCTTACAGTCAAAGTTGTTTTATTTGCTAAGGCACGTAATTCCAGATCGTTCGCCCCAGTATTCTTTATTTATAGTCAGTTTATTTCAAAATCTAGTACGAAAATAAATCTAACACAGTGTCTGTAAAAAAACATTGTTTTGTATTTTACCAAAAGGATATACTGAAATATGGAATACTTGAAAATATACTAATTTGTCACTATTTTATGAGCATTCATAAAAGAATAACCTATACCGCAAATATTGAATGAAAGTAAAAGTTCATATAAATGGGTATTAAATAGAAAAATTTACTTTTAATGAAATGCTTCTTATATAGAATGCATTATATCCCAAATTATATTAATTTTTTGACCACGACATTTATTTTCTTGTTTTATCATATTTTTAACTTTTTAAATATCTAGCCATCCAAATGACCCAGTATATTAATATTGTCTTCATATTACTAGTTAGTTATTTTACGTGATCTGGATAAGCTAAGAATAAGTGACTTCATTAATATTTAAGTCTTATTGCTATCGATATACTGGGCCGATTTTGGACGGTGCAATTTATTAGTTTTTATTTTACCAGTTTCCATTATTTTAAAGAAAATATAGGTTAATGATTTAATGTTTTTACTATACCATTGTATCCAAGTACACATTATTAATTTTGATAATGCTATTGTATTTAATCAAAAGAAAAACGTACCGTACCTTATATAGTTATAGGCAGAGACAAACTTCTTTAGAAAAGTGATTTTAGAATTTCATAAAACCATTTTAGGGTCACTGAATACAAAACGAATTAACGAGAAAAACACTCATTTTCAACGTCTCGGTAAAATAAAATTCTTCGTTCGGTTTTATATTTTCAAAGACCCATTGTCCTACTACTGGAGCTCTCGTATAATAGTAAATTGTCGTATAAGGTCAACACAACAATTTTGTGTGAGGAAAAACACATGGCTAAAACTATATTCAGTTGACTATTACATTAGGAAAATGTCTGAAAAATCCACGTTAGTGATCCTTCGTGAGTGGATTCATATTGAATTTGGAAAATAAAACTTGATGGACTCTCCAGGATAATCATTGAATAAGTAATCATTTAGTAGCTTATTTATCATAAACTTTGGATAAATAAGTTATGATAAATAACTTACACACATCAGTTTTTAGATAAATGAAGCTTACACACATTCAACTTATAGTTCTGAAAATAATATATGAAAATGCCACATATAATTTTTTGTATTGCTAAAAATAATATGATTTATAAAAATATAGTTTATTTTTCATTCATTACAACGAGTAAAAAAGCACCTACGGGTGATATAAAAAGTAGTTAGTCTAACCAAATATTCTCAACTTTCTGTGGCTCTGGAGGTTTAATGGCATTTCTAAAAGCTTTAGTAAACGACATTTCCAAGTAAAGTTTGTCGAATGGCTCAGTTGCCTCAAGCCAACACCACAATCGCTTCAGATACATCTAAACGTCCCTCTATATAGCCTTGTGGAATCTTACTGGATTTTCAAACTTTTTTTAAAACACAGATACAATTTAGCTAATGGCTTTTTTTATAAAATGTTTAGTCATTTATTTAGATTTAAGTCCTATACAACAAAATAATTTGCTAACAGAACTTCTTCAGGAAATGATTTTGGTTGGTAATTTAAAGTTTTGCTTTAAAGACAATACACAAAAACATATAAGATTTTCATATCTTGGTAATAAATAAATAAATATAAGCACCTTTTATTGCAAATGTGTTTCATATACTTATTTGTTTTACGAAAGATATCTCGTCTCAAACTTAAAAATAGAAATTATGCTCAATGTTACTACATACACTCTAGTCTATGTCTTTTTAAATATTTCAAGATTTGCACAAATACAGTAATGATTAAGTTGGACAAAAATATTAAATTTAATGCAATAAAGGATAAATAATAAAGCATTTACTAAACAAAAAAATATGATTACTAAATCTCATTACTATTTTGAAACCATTTTATGACTTTATTAATACTTAATTTTAAGAAAAATTAATGTATTTGTAAATATATTTTAACAAAAGAGATTTTTTTTACAAATACACAACGTTTTATTTTAAGGTTTTAATACAAAAACTATATTTTATCGATATATAGTATACAACATTTCTCAGTAAAGTTATTGTCTTCACGTTGGTTCAAGTCCATGCCCAATAGAGCTCGACCTCCTTCCCAGTCCTCCAACCTTACTGAAACAACATCATCTGTATGTTAATGTCAAATGTCTACCTAACACTTCAATTACCTAGCCGAATAATTTATTATTGTTCACAGCCTGCCATATTTCAGTCCACTTAAACCATGGTGACAAGAAAATGTAATTATGCATTTTTATTGTTTTGTGCATTATAATAATTTATCAATGTTAACCAATAAAGTCATGGTACTTTCATAGACCATGTTTACTTCCAAGCAAACTTTCAAAAATCTTAATATCAATAATAATCAATAAAAGCTGATTATGGGAATTTTTTATTTATAAATTACTTATTAACTAAAATTATTTAAATTAAACTCTTCCAGTATGAAATTATACAGTCGTAAATGCCTTCTTGAACTACCCCGCATTGGTAAAATCACGATTCACATAATGAAAATGGACAATAGGTATGACTTAAGAAATGATGGTGTTTTCGTCTTAAACGTCTCTAGTGCTTTACATATGTCTTCAATTCTTTTCCATGTAGATATGAAACGAAAAAATCTAAACTAATGGTAAATGTCTAACAACTAACAATGTCTAACTATACAATATTATTTTTTTTGAATTATTGAAAATTTCCATGTTCTAATGCGGGTTCAGCCCCAATTAGTTCCGACAATCGAGGTCCCTTTTACTTTTCTGATCATATACTATAATAGGACACAATATTTTTAATTGAACCAAATATGTACAACATAGAATATATAAACTTCGATTTAGTACCATGATATATGATGATAGTACTATGATTTACAGGAGTACCATGGTATATATTGTACAGAGATGAATATCATAATTCAGATTTATATACAAACAAATTAGTGATAGCTTGTAAAATCCATTACAAATGTTTACAGCAACAATCCAATGTTTGAAAATGTTTACTTAAAAAGGGTATAAATAAGACAAATATTTATTTTTAAAATGGTCAAAAACTTTCTAAGAGAACTGCTACTTAATTATCGAAAATTTTATATTAAAAATATAACACATCATAAAGTGATGAGTAATGTAAACACAAAATTAGGGCACCTTTTATAATTAAAAGTCAACAGACTTTGTTCAATTTCCAACAAAAATATATGTTAATCATACATTAAACAATACATTTAACTAATTGCCTTGTCTTATCAGTTAATCTATGAACTATATATTTCACTATTTGATAAGCTACTTTAAAATGTTTTCGATCTTGAGATAGCTTTATCAAACTCTTTACTTCACTGTGTAAACATCTCCAAAGTTTCTGAGCACTGAGTAAACTTAGGTTCTTGCAGTTCAAGAGTAGATAACTTGCAAAACAAAGTGAGATAAAAATACAAAATGTTTATTAAACATACACTCTAGTAATGTACAAATACTGAAGTAGAAGAACATTGAAAAAGCTATTAGCAAACGATAATTAATGGTAATGTTTTATTTTTTAATTCCAGTTTTATGATGTGTACGGAAATTAAATTGAATAAATTTGATTATGTACCTTCTAACAGTAATAAAAATGAACAATTTTAAACTAAACTATTATATATTTTTGTAATTTTTGAATTATCTTATACATTATGTTGTGAAGAATTAAACCATGAGGGTTAATAAGCTGACCCCTTTTGTAATAGTTAGTAAAAAAGTAAGTAGTTTGTAGCTATACAATTTTCCATATTGATACAATTTTTCTAATATTAAATAGTTGTGCTAGTCAAAGAATACAGACGTATGACATTACGAAAAACATTTTTTGTCAATAAAATCAGGTTTAAATTGTTTTTGTTTGTACGTACAGGTTTTTAGATAAATATATAAAAATGTTGGATTTGTTCCGTTAATGCACTTCCAAAACCATTAATTAGGTTTGTTAACATAATTAATTGGTTAACCTAATTAACCAAACCAAACCTAACATAAAATAACTAAACGTAACATAATCTAACCAAACATAACATAACCTAAGCAAACATTACATAACATAACCAAACAAAACATAACCTAAACAAACCTAACATAAAATAACTAAACGTAACATAATGTAACCAAACATAACATAAACAAACCTAACATAACATAACCTAACATAAAATAACTAAATGTAACATAATCTAACCAAACATAATATGACCTAAACAAACCTAATCAGGGTAGTAGTAGTGATTTAACGGAAAAGGTCCACAAATTTCAATAAAAATACTAAAATATGCTATAATTCTGTAAAACCATCGCATAGTTTAGATATTCTTTAAAAAAAACATTACTTGAATTCTTCCTTAATATCATCTGTTCTGTGGAATTTTCAGTTTTGTCTCATTACATTTTAATTAAAAAAGCATATCACATTAATATGCAAGATTAACAAGATTTCCTCTTGAAAACCACTGGAATTTACGTATTTTTACGTAACAAGATTTTTAAAAAAATCGATTCTGAGTTTGAACTTAAGCTTTCAGTTCATCAAATGCAAAAACAGTGTTAGTTTGTTAATTCGATTTTAACGTTACATATTTGTAATATTTGTACAAATTAATATGCATTTGAGGTTGTTTTGTCAAATGAGTAGGTCGTAAATGACGAAGCTAATTATCCAGTTCCGAGGTTTGACACTAATTGGACTGCTCCCAGACTAAGGGAATATCTCATTAAACTAACCCAATGGTAATATTGTCTATAATTTTAATTGGCCTGTTAACACCTGATGATTAGCATTTGTAACCTACAATTATATTGTTAATTCTACCATAAAGTCTAGTAACTTAATCCATTATGCCAAAAAAATCAGCATGATTCAAATGTTCTCAGACAATTGACATGTAATAAATCTCACTGCCATATTTAAATAAATAAACCCAAATTCTTCAAAATAATATTGTAATACTTATTTATTTAATTATGTAAACTAATAAGTTCCCACGAGATCGTTCGATGTAAGAAGAATATCAGATACTAGCTTGATGGAATACATTTTACATTTTAGCAGCCAAGGATGGTGGAATAAATACCCTAGACATAAAAAATACCTGGGCTCCACTCCACTGGCTCTATAAATCCAACACCAAAGGTTTGTAAAGCTGTTATATACATTGTGCATTTTAAATATGGTTATACCACCGTCTGACTTTTATCTACACAAGAACGTCTGATGAAGATTAACTACATATTTAAGTGAATTTCATCTCATGGAGATACACTCAAAATTTCAATTTCAAAATTACATTAAAAATAGCCATTAAAATAACCCATTCACAAGAGTAAAATGTATTTTGTATAAATAAATATTTAATACAACATCTAATTAAAACATACTAAATATTCGTTCAGATGATTTTAATTTATTCGTTTACCGATGAAAATACTTATGGTAGGTCACGACTGTGGTGACTGATGACACCAAACACATCCGAGGTTGAAGGCCGAGTTGATAAGAGCACAGAGAACGGCTTGGCATGTGAACCTTGCAACGATGTCCCCTACTTATGTTTTTGAAACCAGGATCTTTAACTGTATTTACGAACATTCACCTTCTAGGCCGTAAAACACTGTGACACGTACTTTGAGCAACTGTTAGTGAATATTTCCCGTTTATATAAGGGAAGAAGATAAAAACATTGGTTACTGTGTCTTCAAGGTGAATAAACCAATGAATGTGCTTTCAATTTATAATTTTTTTGAATAAATCTTATACAATAATTTTTCTATGAAAGATATGTCTGAGCTCAATGTTCTATTGCAAAACCAAATAATTGTCAGTGATATTTTTTGCGATTACTGAAAAAAGAACTTTAATATGGTCAACTACACCTCGCCTGTTTGTATGAAAAATACTAGAATAAGTATTAGGCTTATGATCATTTGTGAAAGAATAAATCGGTAATAAATATTATTGTCACTGGAAAATTTTAGTATTAAATCATAAGCAAACGAGTCTTCTTACTAACTCCAAACACTAGCAAATGGTGTTTTTGCCTTTATCATCTATACAATAAACTTAAACCTTGTAAAAAGTATCAATCTTGTCAGTCAACTAAATCCTAGATCCAGAAATAACATAAATTTAGCATATTTTTAATATACTAATACAGTTTTAAATGCAAATGGCCAAACGAGTTTTAAACTTGCAAGTAAACAAAGTCTAAAAAATATAGAATATACTTCCTTCAAATTCTAAGGCTTGTATAAAAAAATCCCTGTTTTAGTTTCTTTTAAATAGAGACATTTATATGTTACTAAATATATTAAGTTAAAAACCATATTTTCAAAAACTTTCCTTGATTGTATTTTTGTATTATTGATATAATGATACTTTAAATGACTATAAACAAAAAAGCCCATTTGAGACATGTGTTAAAATAAACTATTTTATTTTAAACGATAGATATTCTCTAATACTGGGGAAAATTATCATCACATCCACTGATTGACGTATAAAAATATTAAGTAACCGAAAAAATTAGACATCTAGGGCTTATTTCACGAAAGTTACATATTCAACATAATTTATGGATAACCTGTAAAAATATCAGTTACAGGTAATTCACAAACACAAAGTAACAAGTCTAGTAGTAACCAGTAATAATTTACTGATTCACAAGTACGATTTAAGCAATTCACTACTGTGTTTTTACATTGTTACAAGTTACAAGTCTACATTTGTTAAATTTAAACTATTTTTAACCTATAGTGAAACATAGGTAAATTTTATAAGAGGACGTGGTACAATATTTTTATTATTTTGTGCTTATTTTTTTTACTCAAGTATTGTAAAAATACTAAATTTCTTTGCTTTATTAAATTTTTCTCAGATATACCGTGTTGCAATTATCACTGTATGTGGGGTTGGGCAAAGGTATGGAATATATTTATTCATTTTAAAACTATTAAAAACAATGTTACGATACTTTGTAGTTGTTTACACGTCCCTATTCTAAACATTTAGACATATTTTATTCGTTTTTTACAAGTATGCCTCATTTAAAGGTCCTTGTTTGCACAATACAACAGTGCAAATATGAGGTCAAAAGGATGATCCAATCAGAAAATACAGACTATCAAAGAACTAACGTCATATAACTAATATTTCTACTTGTCTATTACTTCTTGCAGCTATAATTTTACAGACAAAAAATGAGAAATTAAATACTTTTAAAACAAAAAAAATGCGTAACAAATGTTCTTTAACTATTTTAGGGCTTTCTGTCCAAAGTATTTTTAGTATTGTTATCAACTATAGTAGTTATTTTATTACGTAGTCTTTAGTTACTATTGTAAACAATAAACAACATGCTCAACAACAGGTATAAATAAATAACCATATAACTAAGAAGTATTAGTTATATGACATTAAATTCTTTGAGAGGCTTTATTTTCTGACTGGGTCATTCTTTTGACCTCAGGTTTGTAGTTTTGTATTGTACAAAGACCTTTGGTATAACTCTAGGTAGGCTTGCATTAAAAATGTTTAAGACGTGGAGGTCTAAATATTTGATATATGGACATGTACATAACTGAAAGTTTCATTAAATTTTTAAAAATAGTTTAAAAATAGAATTTAAAAATAGAAAAGTACTAAATATATTTGGCTTTTCCACTGAAAAGAAACTATCATTTACTTGTTTCTTAGCTATGTATCTAGTATGAAAAAAATGTAAGCCAAAAAATCGGCAAGGCCACTGTTCCATATAACTACCCCAAGTTTTTTCCAAATATATTCTTTACCGATTTACGCTTAAAACCACAGTGTACTTCTTCAAGTTTTGCCATTTGATATAACATACTGTATGTTGTGTGGCGTAGTCTTTTTTGGCCGAGACCGAGCCTAAAGCTAACGCTTTCTCACGTACAACTTTCCATTAATATACTTTGTCTTCTTTAGTTGGCGTGTTTGAATATGATCTAAATAAAATTCTTTGCGAACAATATATTCTTTAAAAAATTAACATTGCCTTCCTTTTTAGGACGGTAAAAAATAATAATTAATTATTATTAACACAGTGAGTTGTAAATTAGAATTTCAAAAGCTATCTAAAAAGATTTAACAGTAATCAGCTGACTTGTGACAATTACTCACAACTGTGATTTTTTATTATAAAAGTAACAAGTGCTTTCAAGAAACACCTGTACCTGTGACATTGTAACTACAACTAACTGTACTAGTGAAATAGTGAATAAGTAACTTGTAAATTTCGTGAAACAGGTCCCTAATGTTCAATTTAGGTTCAAATATTTAGATAAAAGCCATAACTAGGAACGTCAAAGACTGGCTTTTGTTTGTAGGTTAGGTTAGGTTAGGTTAGGTTAGGTTAGGTTAGAACATAATTAGTAAGAATAAGAGCACTGTATTTCCTAATTGTGATAGGTGGTTTATAAGTTAACATAGTAATACCTGGAATTGCTCGTGTCAAAGGCACAAGCCAAAAGACCTACCCTAACAGTATTAGATGCTTGAACCAACTTGACAATGGGGATAGAGTAGGTTTGAATAATGTAAAGGGTTAAGAAGTTCTTGAGATTGTTTTTAGATTTAGACTGTCGCAAAAATTAAAGTAAAATAAAACAAAATATATATTTTTTATTACCATTATTATTTTCAAAATGGCAGTAATTGTATTTTTATTTTAACAAAGAACTAAAAACCATTGGTTTTATGAAAATGTTGTAAGACACAAAAATTTTTTTAGACAACTTCCCCTTTCCAATGGAAACTAAATGGCTATTAATTTAATAGTATTTGAATTAATTTTAATTCATAAAATAGTTATTTCTTAAGTGATTTTTTACAAATGATACACATTGGAAAGGAGAAGGTGTTTTCAAGCAATATTGAGTCTTACAAAAATTTTTAGAAAAAAAAAATGTTTGGCTTTACGTACGCATATTACTTAAATCGAAACATTTACGTTTTTAATAGAACGTTCTGATATTGCTCATTCAGTAAAATGTACATCATATAAGTGTTTACAATATGCATATAGGTGTGTGACTTTCATACTTGGCGCGAGACAGACCTCCTTCGGGGTTCAGAGTAATTAACCCATAGCTAGTACGGTTACATCATCTCTATACAGAAATAAACGCAAGCGCAATTTAAGTAAAATAAGTATTTCATATTAAGATTTTCTCTTACTTTTCTTTCTACGCAGTTGAGTACTTTGTTGTTTAAGAAGCTGAACATTACTTAGCGCAACCTGCTCAATGTTTCCACCGAAGTAAACCAAAGTTAACATGCATGATTACATCTGTGACAAGTCAAACTTTGTTCTAGACACTCCGACATTCCACATGACGTCGTGTTCACAATCTTCTGAGAGAAACAAATTACATTTAGACCCTTATCTTCACGTTTGCAGTGTTAATTGTAAATACTAAATGCATATTCCTACATTTTAACAAAGATAAGTGCCTATTTGTAATGTGCAGTAACTGGCTGAATAATGTTTATTTTTTTATACATTCAAACTAAAAAATAGCCTACAGTCTAAATGATTTACTAAGCTTACTAAAATGAGCAACTCTTTTATACTAGTATATATGTATATTTTCCTAATCACTAAAATAACCCCATGGAAATGTGTAAAGTTGCACACAAGCTTACTGAAGCATCTAGAAGATTATAATCATTTTTACATGTATAATTTTATTCTAGATTGATTTGGTAGTTTACTCCTGTTTCATACATACTACATGTTGATGTCTGCGGATTGAGTGTTGCCTACCTGCATATGAGAGTAGGCTCAAATGCGTCGATACACAAACTTGGAGAGATTGCTCATCACCACTGTAGATGTATGGATGGGTGGGAGAGTCATCATCACTCTACGTGTATTGATGGGTGGAAGGATCATCACCACTGTACGTGTATGGGTGGTTAGGACGGATATGACCTCTATACGTGTATCTAGAGGGAATTGTCATTATATTGTAAGTGTATGGGTGGGTGGGAGGGTCCAACATACAACACTATTTCGTTGGATTTTTAGAGATTTATTTTTAGGAGATTTATTAATTGGAGTAGTTCATTAAGAAAACTTGCATAAGAAGATTCTTTAGCACAAATACATCTGAAGAAAATCTGACAAAATATGCAGTTTCCAAGATTCGTGCTTAAATAAATCTACAAATGGGTATTCATCCAGGACAAACGAGTTGAGGCCCTAACTGAATGTATTCACTGTGATGGACTCTATTATTCACTATATTTAAAATTGGTTCACTTTTGGAAGTAACAATATATTATATAGGTATTTGATTTAAGACGAAGTTTGTTCCAGTAACTGTTATACAGTGTTCACCATTATATGAAAACCAATAACCACTCACTCCCTAATCACTGTATCTCAAAAACTACAAAACCTCTGATGCTAACATCTTGTAGGATGACTTGTCGCTTGATTAAGGATTAAGAGGGGTTCTTCGTAGTTCCGAAATAGCAGCTGCTATGTGTGAATGTCAAATGTAGTGTTTTCCTATTTTGCTTGTATCGGCTAAATCAATTTCAGCATCAGATATAAGACAATCTGCAACTTTTTTCCTGTCACTTTTTGCTCTATATCCTCTCCAAGGTCCGTAGGTAGAGTTCATTTCACTCATCCGTAGGGCGAGCCGGTGGCCGAGTGGTCCAAGGCGTCAGGACTTTGAGCTTGGATTAGAGATAGCCCTGGTTCGAATCCAGCCTAGACTGGAAGATTTATCAGTAATATTTACCTTCTACTGTACTGGTTCGCCCCCTTACTCTGTCTGATTAAGTTCTTCACACAGACCAATCGTCCATGAGGAATGGGTAGAGTAAGGTTAAGAAGGAGGTTGGCCTCTCCTTAAAAAAAAAAAAATTAAATATTTAATTTGTGGGTGTGTTCTTTTTTCATCAATATTGTGATAACCAACTGAAATTTTATTGTTTACAATGGATACATCTGGATTTAACAGCTAAATACATGAAACATGTCTATTAAAAATTAGATGTTACTTTATTATAAAAATTATATGTTTTTGAATAGTTAAAAAATTATTCTAAGAAAACAGTCTGTAAAGCATATGACTATTGTCGGTATTTGTATTTGCTAATACCACTGAATTTCAGGGTTACAAGATAAGTACAAATATTTCTTTATGTACATTTTTTGTTTTAGATATTAATATATATATATATATATATATATATATATATATATATATATATATATATATTTATTTATTTAATTCAGGAATATAATCACACATCTCTTAGAGGAACATTTCATAAACGAAAACGTAAACAAAGTTTTACGTTTGTCAAACGATTGGTTTTAGATGCTTAATTGGTATGTCGTTACTAAGTATACGGTAGAAAATGTTCATCCAATGCATAGATGACTACAAAAGGTGTAGGATAGAAAAAATACATAGTCAACAATAAGAAACCATTTAAATTGTACATTATGTTAAACATATAATAATGTCAATTAGCTTTACACCATGATCAATTAATTTGTAACGAGATTTTAAGAAATTTTCATGAAAGGAATAACTGTGAATTCAAATGATTTCAGTAAAATAAATTTTAAAAACATGTCCTAGTAGTTAAACTAATTTTATAGAAAGACTAGAGCATGAATTGTAACCAAAATCTAAGTGTTTATATTTTTTTATTATTTGTTATGTCTTGAGTATATATTTTAGTTTTCTAAAAACACTATACAATCTAAAGTAGAGAATTCTGCCAGAAAACTGTTTTACTGACTGGTTTCAATTAAATTAGAAGGGTCCTAATTGGATTTGCCCGAGGTTCCTCAAAATCCAATTTGCGAAATATCAGTCAGAAACTGAATTGAGAATTATTAAGTTAAAATCCTGCTTATATATTGTGTTTACGTAAAGAATTTTAACAATGCATAACTATCCAGGAGTTACTTGAAAAGAGGAGACTGCGCATAAGTAGAGTCTAGTCCAGCAAGCCCATCATTACTCGACTTTCCAGTAAGATTAGCTGGAGGCGAGACACTTCTGGAGAAATGAACTTTATTGCATTTCTGACTAATGAGAAACTTAACTCCAGTCATGAAATGCCTGAAGTTAGCACATTATACAAATTATATTAACCCGAAGCAAAGGGTGATTCCACCGTAGTTAAAATTTCTACACAATTGTTTACAAAATTATTATTATTTCTAATTAATTATCTTTTATAATTTAATTATCAGGTTTATTTAATTTTCAACATGGTATAAGGACATTTTATAGTAACATCTCTTTATTGTAAAACACTAAACAAAAAGCTTTGAAATAAAACAAATGTCTCATATTAACTCTTTTAACGCGAAAATGAAAAATCTTATAGTTGACCATAAATAATATTGGAGAACCACACCTATGAAAGAATTTTTGTATAATTTTAAATCACAAATATGTAAATAAATAACGATGGACTATGTTTGACCAATTTATTTAACTATTGTATAGTAAGTATTATCTTTTGTTTTGTTATATTAATTATTTTTTACCTTGATTTTGGTATGTTCATATATTATTGTTATTGGGATTATTAGTAAAATAGCCTATCCTGACCCAATCCAACCAATCCCAATACATTTTATTTGACTTACCATAGCTTCTGAGTTGCATAAATTTACAATATAACTATCATTTGTTGAAACATTTAAAAACTCGTTTAAATGGTTTATTTATCTAATGTTTTTGTACATAATTCAGTGTCATAAGTAACAATAATTGTTAGATCATATATCATAACAAAACCTGTGCATCACAGTATCTGTAAATTTGGAGTTAACAGCACATTGGCTGCCATAAAAGCTATTTATAGGAGTCATCAATGGTGAAATATGGGCAATAAAACTGGCTGTGGCTTTTGCATAATGAGGTATATTGCAAAATAAATTATTTTAGTGGAACTTGGTATATTTTCATGCAAATTATTTGCGAATTAGATTAAAAAATTCCTCGTATATATTCCTCGTCTTACTTTATATAACATGCTATCTATATAGATAGCATGTTATAGAAAGTAAGACTTACACTAGTCATTAAGGCAACTAGTGGTATTTTTAATCCAAGTACAATGAATTGATTTGTACTAACATATGTTTATTACGAAATTTATAAGAAATAGTATGACTCAGAACTAAAACTGGCATTAAGGCTTATGGGTATTCTAAACATATGTTTTATTTGAATTTATGATATAGAAAATTAATTTTTATTAAATTTCAGGCATTTCTAAGTAATAATTTTGTATTTGTATTTCAGTAAATTCTACGGGTCTCGTCTATTATATTACCACAAAGTTTGAACAATTTTGTATAGAAACAGGATATCATCTGGTAATTTTTCTGATCTGACTTGACGAAACTATCCATATAATCAAAGTTTTTAGTAGTTTGAGACAAAATACATATTTCTTTACAAGGGGAAAACACTAACATAAACTTATTAAATATAAGGTTAGAAACATAATCACATAGGGTGAGTGCACCAGTGAATGACCGTTTAAGGTTGAGTTTCCACTTGAATCTTACATGGTAAAACAGGCATTTACCCTGCAGTGCAGGGAATAGTTTAAACGTCTTGCCCGTATTCTCCTGTACTTCCTAATGGTAAAACTTAATGTGTTATGTTAAAAGAGAGTATTGAAAAATACAATTTACCGAACATAAATCATTGCACCAGTGAATGACCGGCGTTTCCCCAGTGAATGACCGGTCATTCATTGGTATCAGAATCCAACTAGAATTAATATACCAGTGAATGACCGTTGAAATAGAATTAAGACAAAATACACCTTATCCTAAGAAGTGTTATTTAGTCAGCTGATGACGAATGTTAATCAGATGTTGGTGTTTACATCTGCTTAATTGTTGTTTTCAACACAAATAACTTCGAGTGGTTTCATCCTCAAGTTGTTTTTCTCCTAGGAACTTGCAGTGTAAGGTAAGTTTTTTTGTGTCTTTATGATACTTATCTGCTTGTTAACATTTTTATTTTGTAGCTATAATAAATATGTAACTTAAAAAAATAATTAATCTGAATATTTTATTAAAGCAGTTCCACAATTTTAAATATTTATTCATTCTAACCTTTGTGTTACTGGGTATTTACTGGACTTTGACTAACAGAAAACACAGTAAATGACCGGGGTTAAAGCAATCAGTTTGTTTGCAGTGTTGTTACAAATGCCTAGGAAGCCTCGGATGGTTCTGTAATTTCATGTAAAAAATAGTTATTTACTAAGTTAATTATGTTATCAGGAACGCATTACAAAAGCAGTAGGCCTGTTGTTTGCCTGTCTATATGTTTGTACAATAAGTATATTTTAACAGTACTAGGGACTACCCTGGAAACTATTTTAAATTGATATTTTATCGGTATTGTTAGTATAAGCTTAAAGGTGAATTTTAAGTCCTTTCCCCCTATTTAATTTTTATACAGTATAAATTAGAAGATTTAAACTCCGCAGAACTAGGTCAGACCTAAATGTCTTGTTTTTCATGGGCTTATTGACTCTCCGCCTCCAATGGGGGACGGCCCACGTGGATTAAGTCGAGATTCTCAAAAACATAGGCGTTCCGTCGGGGGGCCAAGAGGGAACACGTGCCCCCCCCAACTTTGGGAATTTTTTATACAAAAAAGGGTTATTATGGTGTAGAAGTATTTAAGTTAGGTTTATATGTATTAAATTGAATTAGGTCAGGTTGCATATAGACTTGTATTTTCCAGAGGAAAACCTCCACCACCTTCATAGTGTTGATATGTTTTTCGTGCCCCTCCCCCAAACTTATGGTCACGGTACGCCTATGCTCAAAAATAAATATAGTTTGATATGTAGATCAAATTAAAGGTCTTTGTGAGTACAATATAATGCCGCAAACCGGATCTCAAAGGGTTCATTGTATATGAAATTGCAGGGGTTTAACATTTACAAAATTATGAGTTATTATCTGCGTAGTAATGCACTACTTTTTAAAAGTTCATTATTTCAAAAATATTATTTTGCTGTTTATTAGGAATTTTGTAAATAAACTTTCTTTTCTTGCGTTTAATGATTTTTAGGGATCACTTGAAGCCCAAGATCTAGGCATAACTAACAGATTTAATAAGAAAATGGTCATATTTTGAAAACTTTAAACCCCTGTAATTTCCTATTGAATGAGCCTTTTGAGATTCGGTTTGCGGCATTGTATTTTACTAACAAAGACCTTTAATTTGATCTACATATAAACCTATGCTTACATTTAAGAATCTTGACTTACTTCTCGTGGGCCGTCCCCCATTGAAGGTGGAGAGTCAACGAACCCATGGAAAGCAAGATATTTAGGTCAGACGTAATTGTGCTGAGTTTAAACCTTCTAACTTATACCGTATAAAAATGAAAAAGGGGGAATGTACTTACAACTCACTCTGTAAATAAAATGCATTCATATTCTCATCCAAGCATATTACATATATACCGGTTTTTCAGCACTATGAATCATCAAGAGGAGGAAGAAGTAGTGAAGAGAAGTTATTGTAGATTCAAATACAAAGTAAAATACTTGAAAAAAGCTATAGAAGAAGTGAAGGCAGGAAAAACGTCCATCAACAAAGCTTCTCAGGTATACAGCATTCCCAAAGGTACCTTAGTTAATAAACTTAACTCCGATGATCCTCTTTTAAGAAAAATGGGACCACCAAGTGCTCTTTCACAAGAAGAGGAAAAACGACTGAAAGATTGGATTCTTGGTAAAGCCAAACTTGGTTTTCCAATGCATGAAGAAGATTTGAAGGACGCAGTACAAAAAGTACTGAATGATTCTGAAAGAACAACTGTTTTTATCAACAACAGACCTGGGAAAAAATGGGTCAAGCTTTTTCTAAAAAGACATCCTGAAATAAGCAAGAGAAACACAGAGTTAATATCAAAGGCTAGAGCTGCAGTAACAGAGGGAAAACTTAGAGAATGGTTTGACGAGCTTACGTGTCACTTGCATGAAAAAAACGCCGAAGACATCCTTAATGATCCTAAAAGAGTTTACAATTTAGATGAGACTGGTGTATCAGTTTGTCCAAAGTCAGGTAAGCTTCTTGGCCCAAAAAAATATAGAAACTTCTATGAAGTAGCCGCTGGCCCCGAAAAAGAATGTATCACAGTACTTTGTACGTTCTCAGCTGCCGGTGATTCAATCGATCCAATGATTGTATATGCGTACAAACGTATCCCAAGAGATGTTGCTGAATCTGTTCCATCAGGGTTTGCAGTCGGTAGAAGTGATAGCGGATGGATGGTAAGTGCAACTTTTTTTGAGTACATGGCTAATGTTTTCTATCCGAGTATTGTAAAAGCCAAAGTGAAAATGCCTGTATTGGTTTTCTTGGATGGACATAAATCCCATATCAACGTACAGCTATACGAGTTTTGTAAAGAGAAAAATATCTTACTGTTCCGTTTACTGCCAAATGCTACTCATATATTGCAGCCTTGTGATGTATCAATTTTCCGGCCACTGAAAATAGCTTGGAAAAAGGTAATCAGAAATTTCAAACAAAAGACAAGCAAGGCATTAACAAAAGTGAACTTTGCACCACTATTTAGAGACGCCTTCAATGAAGTTACAACAGAAGCTATAGTAAATGGCTTCAAAGCGTGTGGCCTGTACCCTTTAAATCCTGAAAACGTTGATTATTCTAGATGTATTTCAACAAGAAAAGAACAACTTGGTAAAGTACACAAAAGTATTGACAGCCCATCTGTGGCTGAACACAAGATTGCCCTCAAAGTTGTAGAATCTGTGATTGGAAAAGACAGTGTAGATTTATTTCAGCAGATTTATAACAGAGATGAAGAGCCTGAAGATGTAGAGTTCAAGTCAGTTTTCTTTGTATGGAGGGAAATAAAAGAGGTTGCTACAGAAGAAGTACTTCGGCCTAGCAAGTACACAAATGCCAAAATAAATGTGGCAATTGAAGAAAAAGAAGAAACAGATCAATTTTCTGATGAACCACCTGATGAAAACAATTTTATACCTATTTCAAAGCAAGGACGTAATACAACTAAACCTGGCTGCAGTGGAGGAATAAACGAAGGGGAAATTCCAAACAAAACAACTGAAGACGCATCTACCCAACAAAACGAAACAGTTTTATCTGTATCAAATTCTTCGCTTGGAGAAAGTGATAGCCCTAAGTCAGATCCATGGGAAAAACACTTATATTGGCCGAAAAAGGAAGAAGGTCAAACAAAGAAGAGAAAGCAAGAAAAATTTCCCTACGCCATGACGTCCAAAAATTGGAAATTGTACTTTGATAAAAAACTAAATTTAAAAGAAGAAAAGGAGAGTGCAATAAAAAAGCGGAAGATTGAAAGAGAAATTAAAAAAACTAATCAAGAAAAAGATAGACAAGATAGACGCAGAAAACAACAGGCATTAGAGGAGTGGCGAATTGCCAAAAATAATGAAATTAAGATTAAACTAGCAAATTTTAAGTGTAGGCCTAAATAAAAATAAAAGCTTGTTTTATTCAATTTTCGTTAATATTTGTAAAATTAATTCGTAAAAATATTCATTGCATGTATTATTGTAAGTCTATTATGTGTTCATATTTCATAAGTAAATAGGAAGTTTTTTTTAATATTTTGGTTAAAAAATGTTTTTTTATACATTTTTGCAGGTAAATAAAGCTTGGTAAACTTGTGTAAATATTGTATTTCTTGTAAATTTCTAAAATTATTTTATAGGCTTTTAAAATTTAACATTGAAAATGGTTTAAAGTGCCACCATTTTGGAACTGTAAGTTATTACAAACATTAAATTTGAACTAAATTTTAATCTTACATATAACATTTTATTATATATCTATCATCGTTTTTTGAGATATTGAGATTTGTATAAAATATCATACAGACCGTATAATGCAGTAAGACCGACAGACAGAAAACACAATATGTTAATCACATGTTTAAATTGTAACCCCCCCCCCTTCTACCCCACCAAATAACCTGTAAAGAGTCTCACAGAGTCGAAGCTGGATACCCTGTATGTTAACAACACTACCATTTCCGGATCGTTTAAATATAGATTCTAGTGAATGACCACTGTTCATCTATTAAATTTTCGTAAACATTAAGCCCCGGTCAAATATTGGATTATTGGTATCTACATGATTTCTGATAGTTTTTTAGTGTTTCCTAGGACTTAATCTGTCAGAAAACGTTGTTTCCAAAACATTTCAAGAACATTTATGAAAATCTAGTGAATGACCGAAATGGTCATTCACTGGTTATACCAATAGTTGTGATCCAGTAAATGACCGACTGCATAATTAAACTGTTGGTTAGGATTTTGGTATTAAAATGAGTACAGAATTGTACCTTAACATGTTTACTGTTAATTAAATGTAATATAATGCAGTTTCAATCAATAATCGAAGAACAATGAAAAATACAGCTAACCTTGTTTGTACGATACGCTATAGTGGGGAAGCTTAAAGATGAACTGGGTGGAACACTTAATTTTGTTTGTGTTAAAAACATATGTTTGACACTTTATTTCTGAACCAGTCACAGGGAGGATTGAAATCACATTCCAAAGTTACTTTTAAGACCGTTTGTGATAGACTAGACAAAAGGTAAAGCTTAATATGATGTTTTTGTACGAAACGGTCATTCACTGGGGGGGTGGTCATTCACTGGTGCACTCACCCTAACATCTATATAAAACTGTTTGTGCTTTGTGGTCGTATAATTGAAAACACCCAATTGTAAAGATCAGGCAAGAAACATGACTACTGTACAAGCTGAACATTGAAAACATTGAAAGTGTTTCGTCAGCTGTTAATGCAAATAAAAAACAATGATTTTTGTAAAACAGTAATATTATTTTAAAATTTCATTTAGTTTTTTCTCGTTTATCACCTCCATACATTAAGTATTATTGGACGGTACAACTGCTTACAACAATAATTATGTTCCTAAATTGCTGTATTATAATGTATTTGTGTTTCTGTACGTCTGTATTTCCCAATTGCAAATATGCTAAGTACATAAGCTAGTTGTAGAAAATGTAAAAATTATTTCGAAACCAATAATCTCAGGAGGAAATGGGAGACTGGTCGTGAGAATAAATGAGACCTGACTCCACTTTCCTTGCAACCAATGCTCTTAAAAGGAAATAGTAAACTGATCGATAGAGGAGATTAGATAAGTAATGTGTGATGAAGGAGATATGGGTTTAGTACTGATTATACATCAGTAAAATGCAAACTTACTAAAGATAATACTAAAGATAATAAAAAAAAATAATACTAAATCCTTCAATGGGCAAAATATATGGTTATCTTGTAAATAGTGTAGACAGTGAACTTACGTGGCTGTCACAGGAAAATAAAGATTCTAGTTAATATAAAGACTACTTTACTATTTATTAGTTACGTTTATTCCTACTCCTTATAATTATATACTAAAATATAAAACATTGACATGTTGGGTGAAAAATATTTATTTTATTCACATTTGCTTAAGTAATTAAACTACCATGATTTATTTTTATTTCAAAGAAGCACACGAGGAGTGGGTGTAATACAAATCCGTACTGTATATCTATTATCACACGGGCTTTGAAAATGTCCAGTAAATAAATCGTTTTTATATCCTTTTTAACAAAAATGTTTTAGATTAACACTTTACCATAGTGTTTAACGTTTTATCTATAAAATATATTTCTATTATATGCTACTGATTTTTTATTTATTAATATTATCTAAGAATGAACTAAGTTTCAATGTATTTTACGGCATGTAATATTAGTTTGAAAGAGATGCGTATTTATATCAACAAGAATAGCATTTATATAGTTATTTTTTATATTTTTATTCATGTGTGCAACGAGTGTTTTTTTTCTAATATTTACTACTATCCTAATACGTGTTTTCAAGAAATAAATGAAAAACTCCTGAACAGTTTTATATTTGTTAAATAAATAAAAGAAACTAAATAATTGAAGAAACCAACATTGGAAGAATGGAACAACTTGGAGGACATAACAAACTCATCTACTCTAAGCTTTCGATAAACAAATGTCAACAGATTTTTAAAATTATAAAAGGATTCTAGGTTAAAAGCGGGACGAGCTGATGAATATCAGATTGATCATGAATTATTCATTTTACAAATGAGATCCAATCATTCTCTTGAATATACGATTGGTTGAATATTTAGTTGGAACAAAAGTATTAATAGACCTGCATGGGTAAAACTAGCCATTTGATATATTTCACGAGTCATCATTTGTGTACATTATAACACATAAACCTATGTATGTTATATTTAAAATCTCACTTTGTAAAACACAATGTACTAATGCAACAAAGAGTATTTCATATAATTCTGAAATAATTGTATGAATAAGTAACATCAATTTAAAAAAATTGGTTTTCAGAATTATCCACTTGATTTAAAGCCATTATGAGGTAAGTTGGGTTGAAATAGGAAACTCAAGTTGTACGCTACGTGTATATAAACGGTACAGAGGGTTATGCTGTCCCTACTGGTACTCTTCGTTATTAGATGAGTGTACGTTTGTCAGAGATTTATTTCCATTTAAAGGAAAGTATTTTCTGTAGTATAACATGTTCAGAATACAAAATATCATCAATAAAACTAGTTCAACTAGTAATTATTTTTAGTTAATTAAAAAAAAAACTCAAAAAAAAGTTAACTCAAAAAAAGTATAACAGCAGATAAAGTTAGAGTGTTTTATACATGATCTTACATACAACATCTCTTGTTATAAAAAGTTATATTTAATACATTGTGTGTATTGTACAGGGAAAGGAGCAACAAACAATATGTCAGTATTCAAAGCTAGGTCAGTGGTTACCTTTTAAAGTTACGACTGTATTTTTTTTTTTTTACTATACAAAATGGAATAAAACATAAATTCAATATGCTACATAAAGTTACTACTACACCAAACCACTAAAGAGAATTTTAAATATTGGTGAAGCACAAACTGTATGTATCCATTTCACTAGTTAAAAGAGTGTTATTAGTAGAGTATTTGTACAATGCCATACTACACAATTATCAGATATATAAATAATGAGTTTTCGTCAAAGCCTTAATGATATTTTATTTTTAAAATATCACTTTGCCGTGGACAAAAGGAAATAAAATGTTACAACAACTGTATTGAATAACAAACAGGTTTTGAATCACTAAATGTTTTGTGTTTAATTTCGGGTTGAAAATTATTAATATTTTGGTAAACACGTTTTGAAGTAAATACGTTTTTATTCGAACCACACTCATATTTATATCTACGACACCTGTTGTGTATTTACATAACGCCATAACGTATATGGACCTACTGTTACAGGCTGTTCAATATTTCACAGTGTGGTTAGACAATGGATCACCCTTCAAACGTGTGAACAACACCTGTTCTACAGTATTAGCGATATGGAGATTTAAATAAAATGAAACGGTGTAATAGCTATGAATTATTCCATTGTGAACGGATGGGGTGAAAAATTTTTAAACCTGAAGGAAAATGATTATTTTTATATTTATAAGTTTTAATAATATCCTGGAAAATATAAAAATGCAATATCTTTATAATATTGTGCACCTAGATTGTGCAAAATACATTTTCTGTTGGTCGAAATTATGATTTTAATTCAAATTATTTTTTTTTACTTAACAGTCACCATGGAACCATTTTAGTATTTTTCAGCTAGAGTTTTTCCTTGGTCTCCTTCAAATATTCCTTCACTTTTACAGATTTTTCCTTATTTGTTTGGTTAAGAAATTTCCGTATACATGTTGATCTACTTTCATGCCTTTTAGGTTTATTATTTATTCATGTGTACATAATATAATGAAAACAAAAATCATGTACAACGAAACTTTATGAAATATCTATATTTTTGTTTGGATTCAATAGTTATAAATAACCTATCAATACAAATTATTTCTATCAAAATAATAAAACAAGATCTTATTTCCATCATAACTTGCAGACAAATTACATTTATTAAAGAAAATAACTTATATTTGTAAAATGCAGGCTTTATTTATCACATTCTGCTCACTCTTCGTATCTATATTTATAAAAGAGGATGTTTGTATATATATATATATATATATATATATATATATATATATATATATGTGTATGTATGTATATATTTGAAGTTTATGCGCTGCCACACCATCCAACCGATCGCCATGAAACTTTAGGATGTTGTCCTGTATACTCCCGAGATGGTTTCTGTGAAGTTTGATGCAGATCCGTCCACAGGATCCCGCCCCACAGGCTCCTAAAGATCCCATGTTATTCAAATGGAGAATCTGAATTGTTTACAAAAAACATATGACTGTGTGGTTTAATGTAGTATCTATACCTATAAAAGGCAAAGCCCTCACTGACTGACTGACTCACTCACTCATCACTAATTCCCTAACTTTCCATGTAGGTAGAGAGCTGAAATTTTGTACACTGTTTCTTTAGAACTTAAATAGGACAACTAAAGTATTTTCATCTTGATAAAGTACTCCTAAGGGGTATAAAGCACCCTTAAAAGATTGGTCCATAAGGATAACATTGGGTTGATTTTAGTAAATTAATAACAGCTGTTTTGTAAAAAAATAAACATGTCTATTTTGAATGTTTGACATTATACTATTTAATATTTTACTATGAGTTTAATCTTCACCTGTTAAACAAAAATAAATGAAATGAACACTCTTGAAATAGGCTAAATAGGTGGCAAAGCAATTAGTGTGGGTGAGATACTGTATTGAAATGTAATATTGTAATTTTACGTTATATAGTTAATATACCGATTTTTGTATTAAATAGTTACATGCCGAGGCCGAAGGCTGAGGTGTATCGAGCGTAGCGAGCGCCGAGGTTGGCACGCGAAGCGTGCAGGGGTGTCCCCTAGTATACATATATATATATATATATATATATGTATGTATGTATATGTTTGGAGTTTATGCGCTGCCAAACCATCCAACCGATCGCCATGAAACTTTAGGATGTTGTCTTGTATACTCCCGAGATGGTTTCTGTGAAGTTTAATGCAGATCCGTCCACAGGGTTTCGCCCCACGGGCTCCTAAAGATCCCATGTTATTCAAATGGAGAATCTTGAATTGTTTACAAAAAACATATGACTGTGTGGTTTAATGTAGTTTCACATGCTCAAACAGCTACTAATAAGGTAAATGAACTGGATCTCCTGTGCGATGAGCTAGAGCCAGATATATTAATTGTCTCTGAGCATGGTTTTACGCATGAAAATATAAATCTTTTCAAAATTAAAAACTTTAAATTGGCCAGTGTTTATAATCGAAAACATTATAGAGGGGGTGGTGTAGCAATTTTTGTAAAAAATCATATCAAATTTCAGCAAATCAAAATTAGTTACACATCTGAACTTGATTTTGAGGTCGAAGGCATTAAAATCAACTCAAAGCAGCATGGAAATATCAATATTATTGGATTGTATCGATCTCCTAATGGTTGTGCTGACGCTTTCTTTGAAAAGTTCGAAACACTTTTAAATTTGGTCAACAAAGGGCAATCTAAATTTTTAATCATGGGGGATCTTAATATTAATGTTTTAAACCACTCACACCCTCTAACCCAGCGGCTCCGCGATATTTTAAAATCTTTTAGTCTAAATTGGTCTGTGAATTCTCCAACTCGAATATCAGGCACATCAAAAACATCCATCGACAACGTTATCACTAATATTTTGAATGC
Source organism: Stictocephala bisonia (assembly GCA_035578905.1). Taxonomy (NCBI): domain Eukaryota; kingdom Metazoa; phylum Arthropoda; class Insecta; order Hemiptera; family Membracidae; genus Stictocephala; species Stictocephala bisonia. The sequence goes on from JAQJVL010001787.1 coordinate 135,273, forward strand.
TGAGGTCTCTGTACTTGACGCGGCCATATCGGATCATTTTGCTCAGGAGGTTATGGTCACTGGTTATTCTCTGGATTTCGAAACCTCAAAGCCCCAGAACCGTAGACTCACTCGTCATCATAACATTGTAAACCTTAAAAACTTTCTTGAGTGTGAATCCTGGACTTTCCTCAATCATTATAATGATGCAAATGCGATGTACAATGCATTCAATGATCGTTTAATTTACTATCTAATCATGGCATGTCCCTTTAAATGTTTTAAAAAAGCTCAAGGTCGAAAGAAAAGTTCATGGGTCACCAAAGGGATTTTGATCTCAAGAGAGAAAATCAAATTCTATCACTCGATCTTCATTCGCACACAAAACGAGCGTTTTAAACATTTTTTTAGAAATTATAGAAGAGTGTATAGACAGGTCATAAAGGCCGCGAAGGCATATGACATTGAACAAACTATAAAGTTCAGTGAAAATTTTTCAAAAACTGCTTGGACCATAATTAATAACTCATCAACGATTTCAAAATTCTCAAAAAAATCCAAGTCAATAACAATATACGACATTGACATAAAGAGAGAAGATCCTGAGACGGTTGCTAATTTATTCAACAAGTACTTTAGTTTTGAGGCCGACTCTAACTCTAATCTCACGGGACCTACTAATCATCCACAAGGTTTTCGATCGCCAGTGACGTCTATGGTGTTGACCCCTGTTGATGAGAACGAGGTGGCTCGGGTCATGCAGGGACTTAGCTCAAAGAAATCATGCGATATTAATGGCGTTTCAGTTTGGTTGCTTAAACAATGCTATAAGCAATTGTTGGTGCCACTAACCAAACTTGTTAACATTTCATTTGAAACGGGGACCTTTTCAAACATCCTGAAAACAGCAAAAATCGTTCCAATTTTTAAAAAGGACGATCCTTGCATAATCAGCAATTATGGTCCTATTTCAATTCTGCCCGCCATCAGCAAGGTTTTTGAAAAGATTTTTCTTGCACAGTTGGAAAATTTTCTTTTACACTATGACATTTTGGATCCTGAACAATATGGTTTCAGGAAAAACAAGTCAACTGTCAATGCAGTTACAAATCGTATAGAGCTCGTTGTCGATGGATTGGAGAGAAGAGAACATGTGCTTAGCATATTTCTTGATCTCTCCAAAGCCTTTGACTGTGTGCAGCATGAGACACTGTTGCACCAGTTTTAGTCTTTTGGCGTTCGAGGTTTGTCACACAAATGGGTCTCGTCATACCTTAAAGGCAGGATCCAGTGTGTACAGGTTGAGAATGCCCTGTCAGGCAAAACACTTATTACCCAAGGTGTCCCACAGGGTTCAATCCTTGGTCCAGTTTTGTTTAATCTATATATAAATGGTCTAAAATCTTCAATTCAGTTCGGAAAAGTTATTCAGTACGCTGATGACACGACTCTTTGTGAGATCGATGAATCATCATGTGATTTAGAAGTAAAATCATTTATTGATCTGAATCAATGCATTCAAAATTTTAATAAAATGGGCCTGAAAACAAACAATTTTAAGTCAAATTTCATAACATTTTGTCAGCCTCAACACTTTGAACAGAATCAAATTACAGTAATGGTGGATGATGTACTCTTAGAGGAAACAGAGTCCACGAAGTTCCTTGGAATACACCTTGACAAAGGGTTGACTTGGGACGTTCACATTGACAGCGTGTGTGCTAGAGTTAACTCGGGCATTTTTGCTCTGCGCAACCTGGCACAATTCTGCTCCCTGGAAGTCTTAAAACTTGCATATTATGGCTTGATCCATACCCACTTAGCCTATGGTATAAGACTTTGGGGTAGTTGTTCTAAATACAAGCTGGAAAGGGTATTTAGACTTCAAAAAAGAGCTGTCAGAACTATTTTAAAATTAAACGTCAGAGAGTCGTGTCGAGAAGCATTTAGGGAGCTTAGATTATTGACCCTACCCTGCCTCTATATATTGGAGGTCACCCTGTACTGCAAGTCAAATTGCACTTTGATGCGCGGCAGGGATGTTCACTCTTATGAAACTAGAGGGAGGAATAATTACAGAACGCAGAGGCATAGAAGCGCAGCTTTCAAGCGTCTGCCATCACAAGTGGGTGTAAACATATTCAATTTGCTCCCTGAACAAATTAAAAATCAAAACCTGACTTTGTTCAAAAGACGTTTTATTCAGTTGAAAAATTCTTTCAAAGCCGCTGGGACAATCAGTAAACACCCTATCATGCAATTCTGGTGTCAAGTGTGTAAATGTATGATGCATGTGCAAGATGTATGTATGAATGTGTCCGATTGTGTGTGAGTGTTTTAGGCTAAAATAAATTTTGAATTTTGCAACACAATTGTTAATTGTATTCATGCAATAAAGAATTTATTTATTTATTTATTTACATGCCATAAGCAGATTGAAGTTCTCACAACAACAGTACTGCATATGTTTTGATTTATTGTAGTTCTACATTTCACCTTGAGAGTGTAGCACACACTACTTTTACTTGATCAGGTGATCTGTATTCGCTTGCTCGAGAGTAGGCTCACCAAAAAACCTTTACATTTATACACCAAATAAGAAGACCAAAAATATTGTTTACCCTCTTGCACTCATTTAATAAATAATGGTTTTTTTTCTATAATTCTTTTTATTGCTTTATTTTGGTATGTCAATGAAAAATGAAAGGCGAGACAACGTCCGCCGGGTTCAGCTAGTAAAATATAAGGTTAGTAAATGTTTTTTTTCTGAGGAAAAACAAACCATAATATGAAAATTCAGTATCCTACTATGTGAATTTCTTGAGAAGGAATGTAACAAACTGATTTCTTATATATCAATAAATTGACTCAAAAACATAATTTGTCTTTTCAATATCATTATCTAAATTTTAAGGAAATGTTTCACCTGACTTTATTTCACGGTACACTTGTTTACAAAAATGCCTAAATAAATGTATCTTAACTCATAAGCTTAAGCGGCAGGTGTCATTACTGAGATACACTAAGGATGCCACATGACAATATGGGCGAGACGTTTGGTTTTGTCAATATTCTAGATAACACAAAAACTTGGTCTTTACTGAAAGCTTTAGTTTTAGTAATAATTACATTAATTTACTTTTTCTATTTCATAGTGTTTATTACAAACTAAAAGTGTTTTGTTTAGTTAAATACCATATGACGTCACATTACTGGAGCATTAATATAAGTTAAGGGTGTATCAGAATACCTTCCAAAAAAAGCATGACAATCATGCACTGACTTATCCGTCAATAACACCTCAACTCGTCATTAATCACACATTTCACAATACCACTGATTGATTCTGACGTGAACATCACTCGGCTTGCTTTACAGAGAATATTTATATCAATATCTAATTACATATTTTTATTGAAATGTAATTTCTTTTGTTTTCTCAAATATTCGTTCTCTCTGTTATTGGTTTTTATTTAGTATTGTGCAACACGAAATACGGTAAGTTTGTCTCCTAATTTTGTACTTGTTTATTAGTAATTGTTAAACATTACCTGAAATACATTTTAAATCCATTTATATCCGGTTAGTGTAAGTCCATAAAGATTTAAATACCAGTAAATTTATTTATTTTGGCATTTATACGTACCGGATCGTACTTACACTAGGAAATAAGCCTTTATATGCTAATATTCGGTTGTAATCAGCAAATCCCAATTTATATCTCATTTTATTAAGTTTTTTATGATTACTTTATTATTAATTTTCAAGTTAACCACTAATTTTTTTAACAAAGATACATTATTACGGAAACTTCAAACCCTGACTGAGGTTCCTATCTGGTGTTATTTGTTTATTCCACCCGGGACTTTATTTTCTTTATTAATAAATTATTAATTTTTAGATTGCCATGACCTGACTTTAATCCAATATATAGTTAGAATAATGCATTAGCTATTTATTCGTTAGTTTAACAATTCAAGTACATATCATGTAAATCTGAGAATTCAGTGATATTATATCAGTTTGTATTTATAACATTTTAGTTTTAATAATAACATAAACAAAAATTCTATTTATCAAAATCTATGAATTTTAAATAATCACTATATAACTATTTTTATTATAATACCTCTATTTATCTGTCATATTTATATTAGTAGTAATACAATTAAGATTTGACCTTATATAAGTTATACTTCTTCTTTTTTTGTGTCTTAATTGTGAGAAAATACACGCTCACAAAAAATATTGTAACCATATTCTCAAATAATACAATCAAAAGATGGATTTTATGCTTTATCTTGAATCGCTTCATAGTATTTAAAAATTTGTTAAGAAATCATTTTCTTATTTAACTAATTTTGTTAAGAAATCGGTGTATGTTTAGTAGTCAATCTTATTTTTCCTTGTTATTAAATACTATTTTTTCTTTTTATGAGCAACAACTACATTTGATGACATGATCACTTTTAGCCTGTAGCGTCAATACGTTCCTAGAAGCTAATTACCACTGGTTATTAGATTATAAAAAAGTATAAATATCTAATTGCCTAGTAAACACCTCAACAAATTACTACATATTTTAATCCTCATCTCATATAAATGTTGTGAATGAGCTTTATTACAAATAACTCTCGTCTAAAAATATGAAGTTACTTATAAATTGGCAATACTAGCGGCCCGCCAGCATCAGTGCGTTTCTCTGCACTGTTTACATCCACAGCTGTGGAATAATAACAAATTTTTCTATAACTAATTTAAGAAAATCTCCAACATTCCAATAAAATATTTTATTACGTGAGGCCTTTCGCCTACAATGTAGGCATCGTCATTTGTACAATTGTAGGCAAAAGGCCTCACGTAATAAAATATTTTAGTGGAATGTGTGAGATTTTCCTAAATTAGTTACATTTTTCCAATAAAGAACTCAAAGAAGAAATGAAATTTTTCTATTATTATTATTCCACACATTTTCAAGACACAACGCAATACAACGGCTATGCAGCGTAGTTGTGCTCCACAACAATGTAATGGAAGTGTCTTGACTATATTGTTAGACTGTGTTAAAAGCATATACTGCAAAAGAAAATGTTTATATTTGTCATAATGACCTTTTCCTCTCCGGTCAGCTTCTTATAAGTAGCTGATATAGTAACAGCTTATCCATGCAACAAATACTTTGTAAGTTATCTTCAACCCTCATTCCACTCTTGAAAATGCATTTACATAGTTTATTTTATACTTTAAACACTTTTTATTTTCAAAAATTTTGATATTAATATAGAAAGGGTCAAATTAACTAACCTAATTTTATTAATATAGACTGTATTTGGTGTTTTTTTAAAGATTAAAGGTAAACATAAAACAATAACAAACATATTAATTCTCATTGCAATGAATTTATTCCATTGAAAATGTTATGTTATTTAGGGTTTTAAAAAAATACGGCCATATGGGCACCATGGCTGGCATGAATGAAACGCAATCTGGAAGTAAAATTTTCGATTACTTTATCGAGCAGCTAGGACCGTAAATTGGCAATTTCCCACTAGTTTTTGCTTCCAAATCGTGCAATGTTTGTTTTTTATGGGTGTACTCTAGTCACTTTTCATATCCCTATAGAAAATAATCCTTTGGCGTGAGATCATATAATCGTGGAGGCTAGTTCACTAGTCCATTAAGCGAAATTATGCGATCACCGAATCGATCTTGCTATAAATGTTTTCTGAACTTAAACTATAATTTTTTACTGAAACCAAAGATTGTCCACAGCATAATTTATTGAGGAATGACAAGTCATTAAGCATAGCTCTATAGCACTCACTATTCACAGTAATATTCTGACCGGCATCATCTGTGAAAAAATATGAGCCAATGATTCCACCTGCCCACAATGCTCACTAAACGGATACTTTTAATGGATGTAACGTCTTCTCAACAAATGTTCCTGAATGTTATGAACTGCTAATCCAGCAGTGTTGCTTATTAACGTAGCCATTATCAACCAGAAATGACTGAATGTGTTCTTATGAAACTGAGGGTAAACCGCAATGTAATGTTCAGCCCATTTTTGCTGAACACACTTCAGTTCTTGAAGGAGATATATCTTGTAACCCGAGATATTTCATAAAGTGGATGTGGATAACTCCAACTGCGCACGACGAATTGACTCATTCGGGTCCTGCCTAACACTACGCTGCACAGAGCAGCATTTGTCTCTTCAGTGCGCTCTGTAGATACGAATTATTAACTAGAGTGAACGTGATACGAAAACGCGTCATTTTGAATTGAACAACTGACTCGGATTTTCGATTATGTCGACCGTAAAAATCGCACAGGTTCAACAAACTGAACCATTATTTACATAGTTAATGTTCACAACTAGAGGCTTTGTTCCGGTGTAAGTCTATTTATGGTTAAATGGCACAGTCAATTGAATATATAACATTTCTCAGCTGTCAAACCGATTGTTAATAGAAATCGGTGATGCCAAGTTAAGAATCACTCTTTTTTAAAATCATCCTCATGGAATACAATAAGTCAGAACTAAAGCTAATAGAATGAAGTAAATGCTGAATCTTAAAATATTTTTCCTGTAGGTAACAATCACCCAGCCACCCATCCACAGGTACAGTGCTGATGACCCATCTACCCAACCCTATTCGTACAATGGTGATAAAACTTTAATAGTTAAGAATTAGATTCAATTATTAAAGGCCCAGAAACGTGAATAACCCTACACAAACATATACTGTATTCCCACCTATACACGTTCAGTGGTCAATACCGTATACCACCCATGTGCCCACCCATCCTCAGGTATAGTGGTATTGAACCACCTACCCAAGTGTATACCTACAGAGGCATTGACTCACCCACCCACATATACACGCACAGTGGTACTGACCTATTTATAACCAATTAACTAAAGAAGGACATTTTCCTTCAAATTAAATAATGATCGCTATTTTATCGTGCTAAATTTAATGCATATTTATTTATTTTGTATCTCAATTTATAGCCATTGTTTATAGTTACGTAAAACTGCTTATCTCTTTCGTAAACACTTCTTATCTACACGCATAGCAAAATAAATCAAAGTGAAATAGGTAACTCTATATATTGCTGTTTTTGTAAAAACTGTCAAATAAAAGTTAACTATTAAATAATAATAAAACATGTGAATGTCACATAATAGATATTTATTACAATATAAGCACAAATTACTCAAATACTATCGTAATTTATTTCGAAACATCACATTTTTCTTCCTCAGACAAGAGGTATTCACAAAGGAATCGAATCCTTAGTGATAGTGTTGAGAGTTTTTACAAAACAACATACTATAGAGTTAGTTAAGGTTTTTTTAATTAATCATAATTTTATAGATAACAGGTTTTTATGAAAAAAAACACAAAAATTATCTTACGTAAAAAAGAAACCGTAGTGGTTTAATAAAAAATTGTTCTATGTCATAGCCGCATTCTTTCATATATCGTTAGTCTGAGAATGATACTCTTATGTACTGAATTGAGCACCACGTATTTTTACTTATGTTGTAATTCATTTTCGTAGTGTTACGTTCACTTATTTGTTTTGTACCAATAGTTTAGCAGCTAAATATAAAGAACGTGTAAATTTCAAGAGTTATTATTCCAACAATTGTGTGTCGTCAAATGCTTGCAAGACAAATAAATGTGTAACTGGAATTACTGGAAAGTGATTGTATTGCCTGTAGACCTATTGAAATTCCTGAAAGGAAACTTGAAAGACTTTCATATCGGAAACAAAACTGTAGTCATGTGGTTATGACAGTTCCACTGTGTACTTTACATTGAATTCATTAACTGCCGAAGTTACATGCATGAAATGTGGGTGTGAATCGAAAGTTTATCTTTCGGATGAAATCGAAAGCCCAGAAACATCGGAAAGTTACAAGTTGCTTTGTGGAATGACACACTTTTGGTATATTGGTTGACAATATAATTTCGTCAAATTTATATTTGTGATTTAAAAATTGACATACGTACGCAACCCAGTGTCCAGACAAATGTGTTGTATTTAGAAAACTGGGGTGTTTTAATATAGTAGGAGTACTTATGATCATATAACTATGAATAAGTGTTCAAATCAATACTTTAAAACTTAAGTCAATACTATTAGTACAGTGCTGTAACTCACCTAGTTGGGGACTAAGTACTGTGAACTTTGTAGGTGATAGGTTCTATTCTCTTTATAGTGACACGTGTACGCTCAGTGGTTTCCATCGACGTGGACACTATTAGAAAGGTCAGGGGTGTCCATGATGGGTGGAGTCCAGGGTGTGGATGTTGTGTTGGGAAGAAAACTAAGTACTTAGCTTAACAGATAGCTGATAATATCATCAATGCTACTTAGGATTCCTAGTCAAGTTGTTAGTATTTTCTTAGCTCCTCTGACTATTAGGCTTTTATTAAATAGCTCTTATCAGTCATCCCACCTATGAGGCGTTGTTTACTTCTGATGTTCTAGAGAGTTATTCCAAATGCTTGTATACCTCCCTTGTGAGCCATGTTGACCTATCCCAAACAATCAACTTACACTCGCTTAGTATATTTGCCATATCACTCTCTTTCGAAATGCTACACAAATGAGTTTCACTATGCAGTTTAAATTTAGAACAAGTTTAAAGTCAGAGTGTGCTATCCTTCCGCCGTCCAATAAAGTTGCTGCTATGCCAAATGAGGCTACAGAGATTGCGATGATTTTGTGCATTCTTATGCTAGTAAACAATATTTTAACTAAGCAGGTTTTTACAGTTCCACCAGAAGCATCTTAAAAAATCCAGAATTGGAATCAATGCTTTTAATAACTTCAATATGGACTTGGAGGTACTCGCGTATAAGGCGTCAGGACTTTGAGCTTGGGTTAGAGATAGCGCTGGTTGGTATCCAGCCTAAAATAGTAGATTTATCAGTAATAGGGCATATTCAAATTCTAATGTACTGTTACGCCCCCTTACTCTGTCCGAATACGTTCCTCGCGTAGATTAATAGTCCAGGAGGATTCGGCATAGTAAGGTTAAACCTTTTAGGACGAAATGGGAGAATCGTCACCCGTACTTAATTTGCGAAAAAGGCAATGAGGGTGATGCGCCGCTTACACGTGACTGTACAAAATCGGTGGACCGGGTGATATTAGTGAAAAAGAGGGTGGAAACATGGGCCGAGAGTAGTTTGGGAATTTTGAATTGAAAAAAAATCCCAATTACCGGAAATCGGTAATTTCGCAAAATAACTGCCCTTATTGTTACGCCTGTCCGTATAAATCTTTGGTAGCTCCGGGAGAAGGAGGGAGTTCTTCTAAGAGACAGGCCAAGTATAAGGAAGCAAGTTTCGAGTAGTTAACACCTAAATAAAATAAATGTTTCCGAGTTCATCAGTAGTAGCCATGGATTAGGCGCCACCTTGTTGACCTAAAAATGGCAGGACTCCAACAAAAAAAATTTCCTGTAGGTGTAAGATGTAACTTATTGTTTTGTAAATGTTCCGTTATAACACTATACCATAAACTGTGTTTCAAATACAACATCAGTTATCTATAGTACCAGGAAAGCCGATCTCCGATCGGGTTCATATCATCTAATCGCTGACTTCCAATACCGAATGTAAATGAATCCCAAGATACTGAAACATGCTATGAAGCTGAAATTGAAAATACAGATCTTGATTCAAACAATGAAACAAATCTTATGACTTGTAATAATAATACTTTGCAAACAACTTCTACAAATAATTCTGGAAATACCTTACAAACTTCTAGCAACTTTCTTAATTAGGATTTGCCATCAACCTCGGTGTTACCCCCGATAAAATAAAATCTTCAATGGTATCGAGTCCAAATTCTAAATACAGATGAGAGTTACGTATACCATGGACTATCAACTGCAATTCTTAAAACTTTGTTTTGGAAAATTTGAATCTTTTTCAGTTTGCCGGAAGAAATGCACATTCCCCAAACTGGACAGACATACATAATTAACGGCCGAAGAATTGTTTTGTATATTAAAAATGTGCATTCTGGTTTTAAAGATGCCTTTTTGTTTATTATAGGAAATAACATCGATAGACTTGCGTA